>PVJC01022172.1:14341-27665 GCA_004026665.1 Murina feae | reverse complement strand
TATATATATATATATATATATATATATATATATATATATATATAATGGGCCAGGGTCCATAACGTCCAAAATGACTGAAGGCTTGACTGAACACAAAAGTCAGTCCTGCAGTCAGTTCTGTGGGCACCTCAGCGACCCAGCACTGACTGCTGAGAGGGCAGCAATCAGGCCTGGACAGAGGCTGGGAGGGAGAAGCAGGGTCTGATCGCAGCCCCCGTGGCAGTCAGTGCTGGGTCAGCGTGGCGGAAGTCAGTCCTGCAGTCAGTGAACATAGGGTCAATTAATATTAAGTGAACATAGGGTCACGAATATAAAGTACAGTGTAGAGCAATTATATTATTTCACATAAAACTCTTCAACTAAGATATTTTCCTTTATTTAAATAAGCGGGCATTTTCCCGCCAAATCGCGTCGTAACGGGAAGAAAGAAATCCAATAATGGTCTGACTTTGCAAAGTCTATCTGAGTTGTCTTGCACATTTTCGTTGTTATTGAAATGCCAGGCCCTCCATATTTGACAGCTGTCTCTACTCATCGTTTTTGGAAAAAACTCATCTCCCGCGCTTTGGTATAAAAAGCGATATGACGAGTTTACTCGTTTCCTGCAAACAATGTGTTAAAATGTATCTTTATTGTTGAAACTATTACGGATGTCCCTTTTAGTTTTTTATTTTATTTTTTTTCCCCATTGATCTCCTCCACCCTGCACTGCCCTTTCCAGGCCTTCGCCAGACTACTGTCTGTGTCCATGGGCTATTCCTATCTAATACATAAAAATCTAGAAAGATTTAGAGAAAATAAAATAAAAGATATACCAGGTAAATATTGAACAGAAGAGCTGAAGTTGCTGCATGAATACTATTATAGGCTTAAAGCCAAAACACAACTCATGAGATAAAGTTAGTCATTGTAACATAACAAAAGGTTCCTTTCACTAAAGAGATAAGATGGTTCCGCAATACTTATACACATAATAGAACAGTGTAGAGCCTCATAAAGATATGTCTCAGTGGTATGCATATTTTTGAACTAAGGGCAATTTTAGCTTCAGGCTCAAGTGAAAATTCTGCCCCTTCCTTTAACTACCTAAAAAAAATTTAGTTAGAGGCCTTGCCCATAATAAGACATTATCCTATACTAGGGGTCCAGTGCACAAAAGTTTGTGCACTTGGGGGGGTCCTTCAGCCTGGCCTGTGCCCTCTCGCAGTCTGGTACCTCTTGGGGGATGTCCACCTGCTGGCATGCCTGGCCAGCCTGGGTGAGGGGCTGATGGCTGTTTGCAGGCTGTCCAACCCTCCCAGTGGGGACCCTCACCCCATGGGGGTGTGGCCAGCCTGGGTGAGGGTCTGAGGGCCGTTTTCAGGCTTCCCACAGCCCATTCAGGATTCGGGTCCCTACTGGGGTGCTTGTCCAGTCTGGGTGAGGGGCTGAGGACTATTTTCAGGCTTCCCACAGCCTGTTCAGGGTTCAGGTCCCTACTGGGGTGCCTGTCCAGCCTGGGTGAGGGGCTGAGGGCCGTTTTCAGACTTCCCACAGCTCCCATTGACCCAATGTCCCAGCAAAGCTGGCTGGAATCATGTTTCTGGGGTTTATTTATCTTCTATAATTGAAACTTTGTTACTTTGAGCAGAGGCCTAGTCAGGCACAAAGCCTCCTGTTTGCTTCAGCTCTGTGGCTTCTATAATTGAAACACTGTTTCCTTGAGCAGAGACCCAGCTGGCCAAGGCAGACAGTTTACTCCTGATGCAATGGAAGCCTCCCGTTTGCTCTAGCTCCTTGGCTGCTGGCTGCCATCTTGGCTGGGTTAATTTGCATACATCCACTCTGATTGGCTGGTGGGTGTGGCTTTGGCTGGTGGGCGTGGCTTGGATGTCTTGGAGTGAGGGTTAATTTGCATATTGCTCTTTTATTAGATTAGATAATAAAAGGCTAATAAGCAAATTGACCTAACAGCAGAGTGATCAGTCACTATTACATGCATTGACCACAGGGGGCAGATGATCAATGCTGGAGCTGCCCCCTGGTGGTCAGTGCGCTTCCACAGGGGAGCCTCTCCCACCTCCGCGGCAGCGCTAAGGATGTCTGACTAATGGCTCTTGGACTGTGAGAGGGTGCAGTCCCGGCTGAGGGGCCCTCCCCGCTCCCAAATGCACAAATTTCAGCCCTCTAGTGATTAAATACAGAAGACAATTTTGAAAGCACCAGTAAGAAAAAGAAATGGCGTTGTTGTTTACTCCCTTAAAGTGCAGACTGTAATGACACTGATGTGTAACCTGCAGACACTGACCCTGGAGGCCTGAGTTCAAAGACAGTGCCTGCGCGGGACAGAGGACCGTGTGGAGAACTTGGCCAGAATTTGTCAGAATGTTTCCACTGTCATGCAAGATGCCAAAAGTGTCAGGATTATCTATGGGAAGGTAATTATTATTTTCTCAGGATTTCAATAGTATTCTGGTCAGAGGTAAAAAATAAAAAACACACCTCACTTTTACAAGCATTGTGGATTTATTTACTTCCCTTCAAGCACTTTTTTATTGAGCTCATCTCCAGATGGAGGTGCTCAGTGTAGTTTACAAACTTCTATTATTGAAAAGCAGGCAAAATCACTTTTCCCTTTTTAAAATTCCCTCCCTGTTCCTGTGAACGTTTTTATGGTTGAAGACCAAACAAATACAACTGTGTGCAAAAGAGAACTATGAACAAATTAGGACAACTCCTTCCTTCTTCCTGCAAAAAAAAAAAAAAGAAAGAAAGAAAAGAAACCCCACCGATGAAGGCAATCTTCCCCTTAAGAAAGCAAAGTTTTAGCCAAGTGATTTCTTTTTCTTTTTGAAAGTGGCACTAACTTTTTCCATTGGGTGGGTTAATTACTAATTGGTATTTAAAAATGGAAAGTGGCTGCTCCTCACAAGCCCCAAGCAGGCTTTGCTCTCCCAGATCTGACATGGCCTTTGTCCCACCCCCAGGAGAGAAACCCTTCTGCCCTGCCCACAGGACCCCACACCACTTTCCTTCTCCCTTCCCTCATCTCCCTTTACTTCCGGGAACTAAAGTCGCTCCTTTGGCCCTAGCCGGTTTGCTCAGTGGATAGCGCTTCAGCCTGTGGACTGAAGGATCCCAGGTTTGATATTTCTGTCTTCCCCTTTCTCTTCCACTCTCTGAAAATCAATGGAAAAATATCGAGAATTAAAAAAAAAAAAATTGCTCAGTCACCCTACTAGGACCTGAGCACAAACTTTCTTACAAAAGCCAAGAAGAGCTTTTGATTCCGGTGCTTCTGTTTGCCAAAGCCCTACAGGAAGGGAATTCTAAAAAGCATGGGTTGGGGCTTGGAATAAGGTTGAATATAAATGGGACCTTTTTGTTAGAGCAGGGAGGGCCTTATTTTCTCTGACTTGCTAACTGGGTGACTCTCTGCACCTGTGCTTTATCGTTTGGAAACTGGGACTAATACAGCTCCTTCGTACCAATGTTCTGAGGATTTAAAAAAAGATGTCTGAAGTGGTAATGATGCTCATTATTCAAGTGTCTGTTTTTTAAGTCATAGTGTGAGAAACAGAAGTTCTCATAAGAGAAAAATACACACTAATATACTAACCACTTACAAAAACCAGTCCCATTCAAACAGTTCATCATTAACTTCCTTTCATCCCGCTAGAAGCTTTAGTGAATAACCTCTGATTGTCATAAACTAATACAGGTGATGGGGGAGGGAGGTTGGAGGAAGGTTGTTAAAAGGTACAAACTTCCAGTTATGTCTTAAATAAGTGCTGGGATGTAATGTGCAACATGATGTCTAGTTAGCACTGCTGTATGGCTTACATGAAAGTCAGGAGAGTAGATTCTAAGAGTTCTACCAAGGAGCATTTTCTTTTCCCTTTATTGTATCTACTAGTATGTGAGGTGATGGACATTAACTAAACATAATGCAGGAATCCTTTCGAAATATATGTAACCAAACCATCATGCTGTACACCTTAAGTTTATAAAGTGATATGTGTCAATCCTTTCTTAATAAAACTAGAGTAAAAGATGTTTGCAATGAGATACTGGCAAATGTGACCCAAGTGGAGGGTTGAAGTGTTCTTATACACAAAGGGTTGTCCTCTTGCTGTCAGAAACCTATGCTTCACCCTGGGAACAAGCCCCGACTAGTCTTCTCGAAGATGAGAGGTGCCAGCTGAGGAACCCGAAATGTGCACCTAGCCCACCCAGGCACTCTCAAAGAGAGTAAATGACTGTCCCTTGCAGAAATCTGCTTGCCTAAGATCACGAGGGAAATCACCACCTTTCTCGCACCATTAAAAAAAAATCTTTACATTACTATTCTAAAATATAACTGAAATTGCAAATGAAGACACTTTAAAAGGATGTCCATATGTCCTTTCAAATGTATACTGTATCTTATTATCTGTGACTCACTTTGTTTTCACAATAGTTTCCTGGATAACTTTTCAAACATACACTGTTACACCTGTATTTACCTACAGGTACAAAGGTCTCCCTCTCTTAAAGATCCCAACATAATCTGCAGAAGTGTGAGGCCTCACACAGGTAACCTTGGTTTATACCTTTGTATCAAAAAAAGAACCAATACACCTAACCAGGTTTCTCAGTGGATAGAGCGTCAGCCTGCGGACCAAAGGATCCCAGGTTCAAGTGTCAAGAGCACATACTTTGGTGGCAGGCTCCTCCTGGGGCCGGGCCCTTGTCAGGGCTCATGTGGGAGGCAACCAGTTGATATATTTCTGTCTTTCCCTCTCTCTTTCCCTCTCTCTAAAAATCAATGGAAAAATATCTTCAGGTGAGGGTTAAAAAAATAATAAAGGAACTAATATATAATGTTTAAGACCTGAGATGGTAGTTACCTGGCTTCTGATTGGTGGATTTCCCCCCACTCGTATCTTGCTGAAGGCACGGTTTCTTAGTAAATAGCAACAGACAGTTTATCACGACTGGTCTTTCTCCACAACAATGACCTCTTATGATTTAAAATGCCCTAACACATGGAAACTTCCATAGAACACAGATAATCTTTACACAATATTAACCCACTCATCAGCACACCTACATAAGTTCCTATAACGCTGTCACAGTTCGGATGGGCTGTTAGGCATTAATAACAAAGAACTGGAGGATCTGAGTGGCTTGTGAACACAAAGGTTTACTAGTATTTCTCTCTACGGTGTGTCAGGTACAGTTTGAGCGAGATCCAGCTCCACATCTCCTCCCTAGGATGACAGAGCCTCCACCACAGGACCATGACAAATCCCAAACTGTTCCCAAGGCTTCCTCCCAGAAGTGAGCTTTGAAGAAGGTTGTGCTCAACCTCAAGGTGGCAGGAAGCCTGTTCCTCCATGTGTCCTGATCAGAATATCAGTGAGCTGCCCCAATGGCTTTTAGAGACAACACAGAAAGAAGGAAAAGGAAGAGTAACATCTGTTAAGTCTACAATGCACACCGTGTGCTGAGGCACTTTACATTATTCCATTCCCGCCCATTTTACTTCGTTGAAAACTCACTCTCAAGGTCAAAAGGCTGGAAATAGAAAGCTAACAGGCTAGGATTTAGACTCACATCACCTAACTCCACATTTCATGGACCTTTTCCTTTACCACATTACTTCCTTCTTTGTTAGACTGTCCTGATGTACTTGAGCTACACACAAAAGTGGATGAGGCCCTTAAATTGGTCAACATATCCGATCAGCATTATGTCCAGATTCTCCGGGTGACTCGACAGCATCTGGAGGACACTGCATATCTGATGGAGAAGATGAGAGAGGAATTTGGCTGGGTGACTGAACTGGCAAACCAGACTCTAAGAACTGAGAACACCTTCAATCCCAAAAAGGTAACGAGGATCCAAGAACAGATATGGAGATTACATGTTGCATACATTGATTTTTCTATTGATTTGTATATTTGAAAAAAACAACAACTGCAAGAGGATATTCATGTTTCCATTGTGATTGTATTCAGGCTAACTTGATATAATGTAGTGCACGTGGTCTTTAGAAAACAAAAATCTCTCTAAAGAAAACCAATTTAAAACACAAAATACTTGGTAATCTAGAGATGGCCAATTCCGCTTAGAGCTGTGGTGCTATAACTGACACAGGTAACCTTGAAGAAACTTGGCCAATATGCCCTAGCCAGTTTGGCTTAGTGGATAGAGCATCAGCTTGCAGACTGAAGGGTTCCGGGTTTGATTCCAGTTAAGGGCACGTACCTTAGTTGCAGGTTCCCTAGCCCTAGTTGGGGTGCATGTGGGAAGCAACCAACTGATGTGTCTCTCTCACATTGATGTTTCTCTCTGTCTCTCCCTCTCCCTTCCACTCTCTCTAAAAATCAATGGCAAAATATCCTCTGGTGAGGATTAACAAATAAATAAATAAATAAATAAATAAATAAATAAATAAATAAATAAAACTTGGCCAATACAGACTTTAAGAGAAGACTCAGAGTCAGCAACTTTAGTTCAAAAGCTAACTCTGAAACTAGCCAGCTGAGTAAATTTGGGAAAATTCCTCAACTTTTCCAGGCCTCAGTTTTTCTATCTGAAAGATGGGACTGATAATAGCTACTTTAAAATGTACATCTGTAAAGCAATTAGTATAGGTTCCTTATACAAAGCAAGAGCTCTGTAAATTATAGCTCTTATTAGTTTTTTACATAAGCTGCTAAATCACCTTGAAAATTAAACATATACACTAACCTTTACATAAAAACCTGTTCCATGGATTTATACTATGTCTCTCACATTCAATCAGTAACTCCTTTTATATGACATATAACAGTGACTACATTTCTTTCCTGACTACCCTTGCCCTGCCATACACATTACATTAATAAGCAAATGAGCCAGGTTAGCAATTCCTGGTGAGGTCAGTATTGACGGGTTCCTAAAAACACCTGGATACAAAAACCCCTGGACAGAGCCACTGAAGATGCAATATTTTGGGCAGCATGTAATGCTGGTGACTTGTCCCGATCTCTGGGGATCCAGTTATCAGCTCCGGCAGGTGCTGCGCTAACTGCTCAGCCTGCACTTTCTCCAAAGCGTTGTCCTTGGGGCTCCCTACAGGATCAGGCTGTGGCCAAAAGTCACCTGAGGCCACATCCTCAACTGGCTTCTCCCTCTTCTCAATCTCGCTTGCTTCATCCCCTTCAAAGTTTCACCTCACCCAGCTGCAGTGGGGCTCAGTGGTTGAGCATTGACCCATGAACCAAAAGGTCACTATTTGATTCCTGGTCAGGGCACATGCCCAGGTTGCTTAATATTTTGCTTTAATTTATTTATAAGGGATTTTATTTGAAAAAAAATTCAAATAGTTCTCTTAAGGTTACATCAAATTGCATATCAGAAAAATTTGAAATCAAAGTATATGCACTTGAGAATTCATTAAGACAGCAACTATCATGCATTTCAGATTACTGGTTCTTATAAAAACCACACGCACATGTATAAAACTTGGTGCACTGTGTTAATGTTTGTGGCACAGACAGCAGCACTCACCAAATGTTCCATTTGCTCACATTTTCAAGCTTCTCTTACAGTTTAGTGGTGCCATATGGCAAGTTCTGGCCAAGGAAATGTGAACAAAACGGCAACAGTTATTATATCTAGTCTGAGATATAGTGAAGAGTCTCTTTCTCTACCCATGCCACAAAGAAAGCCACGTGTTCGTATGCTACAGCTAGGAGACGACATGCCTCTGTCAGTGAGGGTCCTGAGTGTCTAGATGTACAGAGCCCATAATGGACATGTTGCACGAGTGAGAAACACTTTCTGTTGTATGAAATCGCTGGAATATTGGGGCAAATTTGTTACCTCAGCACAACCTGTCCTATCCTGACTAATGTGGTATTAAATTAATCCTGAATGTGCACTGGGATTTAGTAATCTTTTACTGTTTAATCCTTCTCAGGTAGTTCCAGGTGTTCACCAAGGATACGTTTCCAAACAAGATGAAATGATGATAGACTTAAGCATTCTGCCTTCCCCCAATTTCACACTCAAGATCCCTCTTGAAGAAAGTTCTGAGAGTTCTAACTTTGTTAGCTACATGCTGGAAAAAGCTGTGCAGCATCTTAAGGAACATTTTAAAACTTGGTAAGCAGAGTGCCTGATCAGGAATGCTTTGTTAACCGACATAGATGATTCATAAAAGGAAAAAAACAAAACTAGTTTTAAAATAACTTTAAGATATACTCAACCTCATTAATAACAAAGACAAAATAGCAAATTTTGCCTATCAAATCTGCAAATTAGGAAAAAAATATACAAAGTTCTGATAGGAATGTGATGAAATGGGAATTCTTATGTTATTGGTGGGAATATAAATTATTTCTGCCTTTTTTTAAAAATTGCATAATTATGCATGTCAAAAACCATAAGGTTTCTTTTTGATACAATAATTCCACTTCTGGAATCAATCCTAAGAAATAATCTAAATTTGATTAAAAGTCCTCCCCCTCCCACCTACAATCCTAGCTAAGGTGGCTCAGTTAGTTGAAACATTGTTCTGTACACCAAAAGGTTGCCAGTTCAATTCCTGGTCCAGATACATGGCTAGGTCTCAGGTTCTATCCCTAGTTGGTGTGGGAGGCAACTGATCGATGTTTCTCTCTCTCACATCAATATTTCTCTCTCTCTCTAAAATCAATTTTTAAAAAATCCTGAGGTGAGGACTAAAAAAAAAGTGCCCCTTACCCCAAGATCTATATTTGCAAAATTATTTAAGACTAGAGACCCGGTGCATGAAATTTGTGCATGGGTGTAGTCCCTAAGCCTGGCCGGTGATCAAAGCACCAGCATCTGGCATGGAAGGGCAGGTTCCAGCTGACTTCTGGGCCCTGGGCAGCACCTGGGCCCCGGGGTCCTCACACGCCCCCCTCTGCCTGAGTCACAGTGCCCAAGTCCTCATGCAGAGATGCAGTGAATGCAGCAGGATGCCGCAGGCTGGGGTGCAGCATGGGCCTCTGGGCCACCCAGCGGCACCGCACAGAAGCCAGCATGCTCTCTCCCAGCTGGCCTCGCAGACCAACTCCTGTGTGAACCCATGGGAAGCCCGACCGGGCCCTGCGGTCCAGGCAGCTGTGGTCCGGCTCACCCTGAAGATGCTGTGCAGGTGTGGGGCGGGCTCCTCACGGGCACCCGGCACCTGAGTGCAGGGGGTGCGGGGCGGGGGGGCTTCCCCAATGCACAAGCCCTGGTGTCTGGGGAAGGGTAGCAGGGGGAGTGACAGTGAGCTTGGTGGACACCCTGCATTCTCACCACACCTCTGTCCCCATCACCCCGGCCCCTAGGGAGGCAGTGAGAGGTTGCAGCATGTGAACGACACCCACCATGTTCCGTGCCGCCTGCTGGTGGTCAGTGCACGCCATAGCAAGTGGTCGAACTCCCAGTCGAACAACAGCCTGAGGGGACAATTTGCATATTAGGCTTTTATTATATAGGATAATAAAATATTAAAAACAATCTGCATGTCGAAAAACGAGAGAATGGTTAAGTAGGTTATGGCTAAATACCTTCTAAATTAGTGGCACTGTTAAAACCGTATATAATACTCTCCTTTGCTAATATGACCAAACTTAAAGAATAATTAAATTTTAATTCTCAGTTACTATTCACAAGGGACCTTGTTAGTAGGTCACCACCAATGTATAATTAAGCTAGATATTACTGGATTTGCTGCCTCTGTTGCTATGGAGCTCCTCTAATTGGTCAGTAACGATGCAAATGAAGATGTAGCTACTCAGCTCCAATTGGACAGAGCAGGTATCAACCCACTGGTTGAAAAAGGATTCCAGGAACTCCTTTATAAAGGTTGGCTCAGACTTGCAGGAACACAGTGCAGGAGGCTTGCTCGCAGTCTGTGGCTTTTCCTGGATATGCAGGATGCCTGAGAGGTCTCTAGACTCTAGCTAGAAATTTGGGCCCAATTATCTTCTCAGCAGATATATTCTTTCTGGAGTCAATAGTCACAAGCAACAGAAGTTTAATGAGCACATACTGTGTGTATGTAAAGTACAGAATAAATAGTTTCATATCAGAGGCAGAGTCCATTATAGAAGTTCATCAAACCAGGGGACTTGTGAAGACCCCTTCAAATACCGTACAGTTAGTAAAAATATCCATACATTTAGGTTTTCTGTTATTTTGCTATGTGTTAATTTTTCAAAAGCCAAGAGTGTTTATTCTATTACTCATTCTGGACTTTTATTCCAAAAAAAATGCATTCAGTCTATATGTAATTTATTAATGTTTTGATTATTGCTTTAAAAAGAAAAAAGGTAAGAAGACCTGATGCACCTTCTACCCAGTGATTCTACCCAGGGTCACTCTTCAGCTGAGACCTCAAAATCCTGAAATACATAGGATAGTTGCAGGAACGTATGTCAGTTATATATTATGAAGCAGTTGCAGAACATGTGTCAGTTATATATTAGGAAGTGCTGTTAATTTTCTCATGTTGAATGGCAGTTTGATAATTACTCAGATTGAGTTACAATAAAAATTCCTTTTCAAAATATCAAAGGTGCATATTCTATGGTACATTGTTATTTAAATATATTTATATAGTAAACATGAAATCATCCAGGTGTCTGTTCTATCATTTGTACCGCTATTCATATCCCACTTTCTAGTTAACAAGATTCTTTTTTAAATTTGCTTTTGATTTTAATGTATAATAATTAACTTTCTGGGGGAAAAATCTGTAATTCATGACTTTGTTTAGAAAAGGCCTATAGCTTCCACAGAGGCTTTTTGTATGTGTGGTAAAACATGTAACAACATTTAATATTTCAACCACTTTTCAGTGTACAGTTCAGGGGCATTAAGTATACTCTCAGTGCTGTACTGTCATTACCACCATCCATCTCCACTTTCTCATCTCCCCAAACGGAAACTCTGTACCCATTAAAAAATAAGTCCCCACTTCTCCCTTCTCTCAGCCCTTGGCAGCCACCAGTCAGGTTTTCTGACTGAGCATGTCTCTTCCCAAAAGAATACCTACCCATCTGGAGAGAGCTCACTGCCACAAACGTTACCCAAACTGTCCAGCACAACACCGGAAGGCCCTCATTCCCAAAGGAGATACGGGTGACGTTTTAAAACTATTATGTGGGTGGGGTGAGGAATGTGCTGGGGGAGGGGTACAATGAACCCACATTGACCTAGGAAAGGGCAACCTAGTATTGTGATGATGGGAAATATCTGCTGTCCTGTAACCCAATGCATTTCAGTGTCCCGTGGTCTGTGAGCGCCGATACAACCCAACAGCAAAACATGGGCTTTCCAACCATGAGGCTTGTGAAACATTCCCTAAAAACACTTCCTTAGTCTGTACTTAGGGATTTTTGCTTGTTTGCTTGTTTGTTTGTTTGTTTCTCTCTCTCCAATGACAGGTATTTTGCAAGTTGTCTTTGGGATCTGGTTTCTGTTGTATGGGCTTTGTGCCACGTAAAGGCACACAGCACTGTTTTTATCAGAGCTGCAGATGAAAGACATTTATTTCCTCCTCCCAGAATGTTTTCCTGTCACAAAAATGTTAACCTTGCATTTGAGAGGTGCATGTTAGCAGAAAGAATCCAGAAACTTGTAAGACAGCATAAGGGTAACACTCTCTGCACTCCATCATGACGAAAAGAACTCCATCTTGGAGGCCTGTATGACTCCTTGCTTTCAATAAAATTCTGTAGTTAAAATTAACCTAACCACATTGTTAAAGGAAGGAATATGACGTAGCATCTTTCTTAACATCATGTTCGGCAAAATAGTTGTTTTGTCAATTCAATGATAACCGGAATGTTTACGCAAGCATTATTTGCAGGCCCTCTGGGTGGCCCACTGGGGGGGGGGGGTTATACCTAGTGACTGCCCCATGATGATCATGGGGCAACTGACCTAGTCCTCACTCCCAGGTCCCACACCGCCCAAAGGCCCCTCTGCGCGCCATGCACAAGGATCTCTCAGAGAGCTCGCTTCTCTTGTCTGGCACAAGCTCTTCTCAATAACCTCCATCTGCCTGATCTTGTACCGAGTTCAGTACTCATTTCTATGACATTGAGACTCAAGAACCGGCATTCAAGGCCCAATAACACTTGCATGGACGATAAACTTGAGATTACACAGAACCAATGATTTTATTGAATGGCAAGAAATAGTGTCTAATGTTTTTCAGACAGAGACCACATCTGACTCTTCCTAACCCCAGGCCTAGCCACAAATGACCGAGCACCTGCTATGGGCTCAATGAACACCGACTCAAATGACTGCTTGTGTGTACTGCACATGCGTTAGCACGCTTTAAACTCGTTATCGAAGTTTCCCACCCACCAGTGTTTGTATTATGAACATTCCACCGAAATGGATATTTTTGGTATTAAAAACTTGGGAACGTCTGGTTGTCATTAATCCTGTTGGCCAGCTAGCTGCCTTCTGCCACTCGCCCAGGCTGCCTGCCTTCAGGGAATGCAAGTGGGAATGGAAATCACCTGTTAGCGCCCCCCTGGGTTCTCAGAAAACAGCTCGGGTAACAGGGGATTATGTTTGCAGAGTCACCGCTAGGTGGCGCCTGCTCCGAGCGCCCCTGCATCAGCGAAGGGCCGGACCGCGTGGACCCCGGAACTTTCCAACGGGAGGGGCCCTTCCCAGCCGGGGCACCCACGACACGGGCTTTGGGATGCTTTCCAGGCCTAAGGTTCCTACCTTCCAAATCGGGCTAAATGCGACCGGCGCGGGAGGCTCGCGCGTCCCGGCCCGGCCCCTCGCCGGACGCCAGGAGGCGGGAGCTCCGCGGCCCAGGGCGGCCCGACCTCCGGGAGCAGGAAGAGGCGGAGTCGACGGCGCCGCGGCAGCGGGAACAGGCGCGCCAGCAGGAGGTCCGGCCGCCGCGCCCGCCGTCAGCCCCGAACCCACAGCTGCGCCCGCACCATGCCAGCCGCCGGCTCCGAGCTGCCCCCGCCGCCGCCCGCCGCGCCAGAGCGGGGCGCCGAGCCGCGGCCCCACGGGGAGCTGCAGTACCTGGGGCAGATCGAGCACATCCTCCGCTGTGGCGTCCGTAAGGACGACCGCACCGGCACCGGCACCCTGTCGGTGTTCGGCATGCAGGCGCGCTACAGCCTGAGAGGTGACCGGGGGCGCGGGGGGGCGGAGAGGCGCCCTTGTCCCCCGCACAGACGCCGACCTGGCGCTGGGGTTCGAGGGCAGCTGTGCGCGGGGTCGCAGGGGCGCGCGGGGTCGCAGGGGCGCGCGGGGCCGCAGGGGCGCGGGGTCGCAGGGCCGCCGGGGTCGCAGGGCCGCCGGGGTCGCAGGG
>PVJC01022172.1:0-14241 GCA_004026665.1 Murina feae | reverse complement strand
CCTTCCTCTTAGCGGGAAACCCGGACACGAATCGCTGGGCCGAGGACAAGTTCCTCTCCGTCCTTGACTTTAAAACGGGAAGGTTCCTGGGGGGAAAAGTGTCTCTTGTTGGCTTTCGGGAGGCAAAGGGTGGCGGCGGCGGGGTGGGCGCGGGGCGCGGCCCCTGACACCCGGGAGGAGGCTGGCTCTCAGGGGAGGACCCGCTGCTGGGAAGGCGGGTTCGCTGTGGTCACGTGGGACACGCTGCACCCCGCACCCACCCTGCAAACTGCAGTGGGAAATGCCTCGTCTGCTTTGAGAGTTGTTGATCGGAGGGATCCGCCTTGCAGCGCCGGGAGCGGTGGACCCCCATGAGCCACAGACCTAGTTTCTGCCCCGGTTCTTCTTACTAGTTGGGCAAGTTACTTAACCTCCCAGGTCTGCCGCTTCCCCACGCTCTTGAAAGGAGGAAATAATGGTAACAGTAGGTGCTTGAAAAATGGATTCTTGTTACGTGAATGTCAACTACACAGCTGAATAGAGATAAGCTTTACGTTTGTATTTTTCTATTTCTTGATGCAAACTTCTATATTCCCTCCTGGGGACTGTGGAGTGGAGATCATGAAGGTGCCTGAAGGAGGGTTGGAGATTAAATAGGATCGTATATAAAGTGCTTAAACATTACTATTTTGGGTACACTTAATACCTAGAGGTTGACTTGCTTTGCAAATCTCTAAAAACCACTCTTCAGTGTTGGCCAGTGTGATATCTAACTCTCCGTGGGTCGGGAACAAGCTTTCCTCAAGCAGGTTAATCATGGAATAGTCCTGGGAGCCTTCAGCTTTGCCCTGTTGTCTTCACTAACGGTGTGGATGGTTGCTGTTTCCCTGACCCCACAGCATCCTGGTCTGGCCCCTGCCCCGGCTGCTTCTGCCCCAGCTCACTGTGTGGAACTGCTGCGTCTGGTGGAGGCAGGGCTCAGGAGGGTGGTCTCCGTCTGAATGGTGTGACTTGCACTGCACCCTGGGAGCTCCACCCTGATCCTGGGCGCCCACTTGGCCAGGAGTAGCAGTTTTCCAGGTCATTCCAGGGCCTAATGTCCTGGGATGGTTTTCTTCCATAGGGAAAGCTGGATGGCATGTGCTCTTTTCCCATCTTGAAATTATAAGGCAAACTGTTTTTCAGATGAGTTTCCTCTGCTGACAACCAAGCGTGTATTCTGGAAGGGTGTTTTGGAGGAGTTGCTGTGGTTTATCAAGGTAAAGAAGGGAAGTTCGAGGATAGGCACAGGGCCAAGGCTGTGTGGCACCGTAGCCTTGCTTGTAACCATTATGGCACATGAGGCCCGAAGACACCAGAGGCCAGAGGAGGTCTGTCCTTGACCTGGGCGCACACTCAGGATACAGGCTAGGATGACCGGGGCCAAATCTAATAAGACAAAATATCAGAGAAGTAAACATAAGGCTTGTGCTTGGCAAAAACCAACTAACCACACCTTAATTGTGTGAGTGTAAGTTGGGGTAAACGTAACTTGAGAGTGGCACATTTATGTGAGACCCATTTGCTAGAAAAGCTAGTGCTGATTAGGCCAGTCAGGAGAATACTCTGTGTATCAGCTCCAAGGTCTTCCAACAGATTGCAGCTGAGACATTACATTCATTCTGGGTATCACACTTGGACGCAGAAAGCATTTGGTGAAGAAACACAAAACTGCTGACGGGGTGTGAATATAATTAAAGGACTTGGATGTGTTCAGGCTAGGAAATTTAGTTAAGGGGAACGGGGGGGCGGGAAAGAGGGTGGTTCCAGAGAAGGATCAGACTGACCGGCAGGCCCTTCAGAGTTTGGGCTGGGACCAGCCTGCCTAAGACGGGCCAGGCTGTGCAGGGACTGAGGGCCTGTGGCCGGCTTGGTGGGGGCTCTCAGAGGGTCAGTCCCAATGCTCTGAAGGTTCCTGGGTGAGTAGGTTCACCTGCTCTGCGCTCCCATCTCTTCCAGGGATCCACAAATGCTAAAGAACTGTCGTCCAAGGGAGTGAGAATCTGGGACGCCAACGGCTCCCGTGACTTCCTGGACAGCCTGGGATTCTCCAGCAGAAAAGAAGGAGACTTAGGCCCCGTTTATGGCTTTCAGTGGAGGCATTTTGGGGCAGAATACAAAGATATGGATGCAGGTGAGGAGACAGTGCTGCCTCGGATCCCTGAGCGCCATCGTAGCTCCGTGGTTTCAGATGAAGTATGGGGGATAAGAAGCCAGGGTCTGGGAGTGGTGCATAACTAACCTTGTAGGAGGCTGTTTCAGGAGCGGCGACCACACCGCGTGGTCAGATCACACTCCCAGTGATTAGCATTATTGGCTGCTTGGCACTTCCTGGACCTTGTTTCCTTAGCAGATAATGGCACAGTTGGTCACTGTGCTGGGGAGTAAGGTAGGAAGTTCATCTGGGAGGCTAACCTCCCAGAGATGGCCTTACAGAGGCTCTGAGCTCCCTTTCTTTTCATCACATTGTAAGTGGCCCTGATGTGATAGCTCATATCCCGAGTCACCTCTCCTCCCCATCCTTCTGGGCGGAGGAAGAGGAAACATCTCACTCCTGGAGTCCACCTTCCTCTGTCACATGGCGGCACTCCTTACTGAGTCCAGCCCTGGTCCTTTGCCCCTCTGGCCCACTTATCTTTAGGTCAGAGGTTATAAAAGCAAATGTGTCCCTCACTGTGTGTGTGTGTGTGTGTGTGTGTGTGTGTGTGTGTGTGTGTACAGGAAGTAACAGTTTGCTAGCTCAACAGAGACCCAAAATCTGGAGTGCATGAGTCTCATCTAAAGGGGACAGTTACAGCTCATCTCCAGCCAGTAAGAGAGATGTGGGCCTGATATTATCAGAATTCTTCAATAAAAACCTAAAATCTGTATTTTATGTGCAATCTTGAGATCTTTTGAATGCTGGCAACTTCGTTAAGTTTTTAAGTGCTGTGTAGACCTGGAATAGGCACATTCGTAGAGATAGAATGGTGGTTGCCAGGGAGAGCGGGGAGTGGAGTGTTAAAATTGGGGAGGGGGAGGGAGAGGGAGTAACATGACCATCCAAATAAAGGATTTTTACATAGGAAAAAAAATAGACTTTGTTATGGCTCCAGAGGATAGACCTAAGAGCCTAGACCAGGCCTTGGACTCAACATACCTGAGAAATTTACCAAGTGCATTTGAATTTCTTGTAACCATGAGCCAAGGTGAGGCTGTGGAAGGTCAGTGTGACAGAAGACCTGTGAGGCCATTTCACCAGATGATGTAATTAACATATGCACATCTTCTCTTTTCAATAATTCTACAGATTATTCCGGTCAAGGAGTAGACCAACTGCAGAAGGTGATTGACACAATCAAAACCAACCCTGACGACAGAAGAATCATCCTGTGTGCTTGGAATCCAAAAGGTTGAAAGCATCTCAGTCATGCTGTCCTGTCCTAACTGTATGGTTGGCATAAGGGGAAGCAACGTGGCCTTGTTGCGGGGGTCTCCAGCAGGAGGCAGGCCCTGGGAACCCTCAGCCCCATAGTCACTTGGGTGACCCTGGGCAAGCCACAGTTGGCCTCATTTTCACCTTCAGAGGATGGAATTGGATCTAGGGCACCTTAATTTGTATATTTGTACTTATTCATAATTTCAGCTCATATGGGAGAGTATTGCTTCTCCCATTGTAAACATACATCATAGAAGGCCTGTTAATGGACAGGTCTCTGTCGGGTTTGTGCCATCCCTGGGATTGAAATGGTCTGCTTTTGCCATGAGGGGAAGGTGTGGGTCATAGGGGTCGCATGACTTTTCATCTTATGAGTTGCCTTGTTTCGATCCTGTTTTACTTTGCCTATAGTTGTGTTCTTTAAAACCACTCCTCCCACCCCTTATACTCCTGTGTGCTGGCTCCTCAGATCTTCCTTTGATGGCCCTGCCTCCATGCCATGCCCTCTGCCAGTTCTACGTGGTGAACGGTGAGCTGTCCTGCCAGCTGTACCAGAGGTCAGCAGACATGGGGCTAGGTGTGCCCTTCAACATCGCCAGCTACGCCCTGCTCACCTACATGATTGCACACATCACCGGCCTGAAGGTGGGCTGCTCTGAGGAAGGAGCAATTGTTGCTGGTCTAAAGAGCTGAACTCTTTAACATGAAAAAAACGAATTGCACAGAATTCTCATTTAGATAAGAAATGAACTGACTCAACTGTGAACTTAAAACATATATAAGTAGAAAATCAACTAGAAAAAGAAAACAGTTCTTAAAAGAAACAACAAAAACTGAGGGAAAAAGCAAAATGAAAAATAGGTAGGGGGAAAAAACGAACTGGCTCATTTTGTAACTCCCTGGAACTTTCCCATCCTTGTGGTCTGTCTGAACAAGTTTCTATAGGTTGTTTATAGTACAAGGTAACTTTTCCAAATTAACTTTCCTTAAAAGCAGCATTGGTTAAGTTCTGTATGTTCTGAAAAGCTCGGCGATGTCTGCGTATGCTGCATAATGTGTTTTAAAGGTTGTGTAGAAGGGGATTAAAACAAACACTTCCTGTTTTGCTTCCTCCCATGCAACTCAGCCAGGGGACTTCGTACACACGTTGGGAGATGCACACATCTACTTGAATCATATCGAGCCGCTGACAATGCAGGTAAGAATTCCATCTGTTGCACTTTGAAGGTTGGCCCCTCCTCTTGCTACAAGGTGGGTTTGTATCATCCCTGTGGTGATAGGCACTCTTCCCGGTGCTGTGACAGAGATAAGGTGACAGTTCTGACTGCAGAGTCTGGATGGTGGGCAAGTGGGTAGCGACGAGGAAGACACGTGCCTCAGCTACCGCGGGCGTGATGGGCTGTGGGGGACCAAGCCACACTCAGACCCGAGGATTCGGGACCTTCCCAGAGGCAGCATTTCAGTATTTTCCCTTAAGTTTATCCTAAACACAATACTTAGGTCTAAACTTTCAAAAACAGGTTCAAGTCCATAACTTATAGCAGCCAAAAAAAAAAGATTGGAAAATGGCAATAAAAAAATATGAGTGTCTGTGCATAATGAGCCCCAAGAATAAAAATGTCAAACCAAAAACCTGTAGGCCCTTCCGGATTAGATCCAGGTTTTGAAGGTTTCTCCTTGGAGGAAATGTGTCTGCGTTGACTTAGAGGGTGGCTTCAAGGCTTAGCCACATGCTTCTCTAGCGCACTGCTCCTGTCACGCCGGCCAGAATAATGTGAGGTCATGACCTTTGTCACATCCTCATGGACGTGGTTCATCTCAGGAATCTGGCTTGCATCCCTTTCTGTTAATTGTCAACAGATGTCATCTTTCCTTGCCCTTTCTGCCAGGGATAGTTGGAATAGGAATGGTGGGATTCGGGTAACCATTTTTGAGTGCCTATTATGAGTTACAGATATAAAAGTAAGAGACTGTGTCCAGTCCTTGATAAACTCACCAGGAGCAATCAATCATAAGAACTTACACTTGGTGAGCCACCAGGCACCTGACACCGAATGATTCCACAAAATACCCTCCACTCTCCATGTGTGTGAAAGAAACGGTTAGTTATGCTCCAACAGTGTTGCACGACCTGAGAAAAGGCATCCACAGTATTCCTGAGCCCCTGTAAAGTAACACTTGCTGATGAAATGCTATGTGCTTGTCTCATGAAGGGACGCAGGGAGCAGAACTAAAGCAGTAGTACAGATCTAGCAAAATAATGCTCTGCTGTTTGTAGCTTCAGCGAGAACCGAGGCCTTTCCCGAAGCTCAAAATCCTTCGAAAAGTTGAGACAATCGATGACTTCAAGGCTGAAGACTTTCAGATTGAAGGGTACAATCCTCATCCGACTATTAAAATGGAAATGGCGGTTTAAAGTGCTTTTAAAGGAGTTGTTTGAAGAATGCTGTCTTAGGGGCTGGAATGGATGCTTAGGTGAAAATTCTTTTTGTTCTAAAGAAAGGCCGCGCTAGGTCAAAAATCAGTTGGTAACTGTCAGTTATCACTCATTAACTTAAGACTGTTACCACTGGCAAATATAGCTGTGCTGCCTCTCTTAGTAGTAAAGGCCTTAACTGAATTAGGATGTGTGACAATACTAAGATGATGAATAAAGTGAAGAGAGTAAAAGTGTATACACTTTAAAAATCATGTACATGCATTTCAACCCCGCATTTGTATAGAGGTTAACGATTTCAAGAATTTTAAGTTATTCCCTCACATTTGAGCAAGCTGAATAATAACATCAGTCATGATAATGTATGGTTGGTGTGGTTATGAACATTTAAAGGTGTTTGTTTTATATATTGTTATAATAAAGAAGAGTTCTGTGTTCATCTGGGTTTTTTCTTTCTCTATTGCCATTCTGCATAATTCCTGTCTAAATAAACATGCTATATTCTTGTTTGGATGCTGCTGAGGTTAGAAATGCTGACTAAATTATTAAATGTTTCCATTTTTCTATGATTTACCTAATTCTAGCTGCATTTTATCATTAAAATTTAGGATAGCTCGGCCTGGTATGGCTCGATTGAGCATCATCCCGTGCACCAAAGTTTGCCAATTTCTGGTCAGGGTATATGCCCAGATTGTGGGTTCAATCCCCAGTTGGGGTCAGTGCAGGAGGCAACTGATCGATGTTTCTCTCTCAACCAATGTTTCTCTCCCTCTCTCACTAAAAAATCAACATTTAAAAATTATTTAGGATAAAGATTTTTTTTTTAAGGGTTATTTAAAAAAAGACTATGAAATAGCCTTTTGCCCATAGTGTCAGTATGGTGTAAATTCTGTAATGTGCTTAGAATGAGCTGGAAGAGATGCTAAACCAGTTTGAGCTAATTAGTGGAATCTTTTTTTTTTTTTTTTTTTTTTTTTATCTTCGTTGCAAACCAGATACCCCATGGTGCTGCAGAACTATTTTTATTCTGCTGATTTAGGAAATGTTAAGTAGAAAAAAGAATTGTTCCAACAAGTTATGCAACATGCTGCTTATTTTCAAAGTACAGCTTAATGTCTGGGTACCAGCACTTGTTAGAGATCTTATAAGAACGTCTTATGCTTTGAGCTAGTTACATTTACATTTGTTTAAGGACGAAGTAGGAGAGTATGTTTATTTGCTAGAAGAGTTAAGTAGTCATTACTGTGCTGATTCTTGAGGTTATTAATACGACTTTCAGCTGAATTTGTTGTCATTGGTAGGGTGATTTTCTCTCCCTGTTTTCGTAAAACCACAGCCAAGAAATTTTAAGCCTTTTCCCTTAAAGAAGTGGGAGTGACAGCCGAACCCTTAATTCCCTCGAGCCGTGAGGAGTTTCTTCCAGACCTCACCATCTGGGTACTGGTGTTTCTTTATAGATTCCTCCTTCATTTCTGTGGAGTAGCCAGCTTCCTGTAAGAGACAAACAAACAAAAAACAACAGTGTTAATAACCACTGGAACAAAAACAAAACAAAACATTTTTTTGTGTATTTCTGCTGCTCCTAGATATGCTTTTAAATCTAAGCTAAAGGCAACTGAATTAGTATTTTTTATTTTTATTTTTTAATATATTTTATTGATTTTCTACAGAGAGAAAAGGAGAGGGATAGAGAGTTAGAAACATCAATGAGAGAGAAACATCAATCAGCTGCCTCCTGCACACCTCCCACTGGGAATGTGCCTGCAACCGAGGTACATGCCCTTGAGTGGAATCAAACCTGGGACCTTTCAGTCCGCAGGCCGACGCTCTATCCACTGAGCCAAACCAGTTAGGACTGAATTAGTATTTTTTAAATAAATGTTCTGGTTGTTTGAAATGGAGGAGAGGGACACACTATTGGCTACTTCCTAGGATTAGCGCATAAATCAAGTTTCCTGATTGATAGCTCAGCTTCTGAAAATGAGGCCCGACCTCGACCCTGTTGAGGTTAAATGGCCCAGGTAACACAACTGCAGTCAAACCTTGTCAGTTGACTGGCCTGCTAATTGGTGCCAGTTTGTTTTGTTTGCACAAGAAGTACACATTTTAAGGTCTCAGCTGGTGAGGAAAAGCTGGCAATAGAAGACTTGTTGGGCAGTTTCTCCCTCAAACCCTGACCCGCAGGCCTTGGGAATTTGGTGTTGATAACTAAAAAGTCATTTGTTTCTAGATAGGAAAATAAGCCCTAAGGAGTCAAAGCTTTGTGCACTAGGGTCTAGGTCAGGAGAACCAATACAGCAGCTCACCTTAGAAGGCATGTAGGAAGCATTCTTGATTGTCACAGGATACTTGAAATGTTCATGCGGTGATCGACATTTTCGCACATCCTAGGAGGAAAGAATCAGGTGGTGTATTAATGCCTTAAGTTAGATCGTTCACTTGGTGGCAACTGTTAAAGCAGAATGGTTGATACCACAGTGAAGAAAGGGTGGATGTGGTCAAGGCTTGGCTGATAAACACGTTTCCCTCAAGCCTCGGGTTCTTATCTATAAAATAAAGCAATGTGGAGGCTTGGATGAAATGAACCAAAGTCTCTTAACTAAAGGTTTTGTGACCCCAAAAGGATTCAATTTAGACTCCATAAGGATCTGGAATTATTTGGGTGCCTTTAGCCAAAAGTTAGATGAATAGATTAAAATCACCAAATGGGGTCCCTTCCAGCTACATGCATGATTAGAAGAGCACAGGTTTTAGGATCAGACCAATCTGTTCAAATTTGGTATCAGCCGCTTTCCAGTTTTGATCTGTGGAGCAAATGGCCTAGCTGCTGCCTAACTTTAGTCACCAGCTAATGAGCAGCTGCTGTGAGGGACAGGCATGTGCCCTGTGCAGGGGATACACAAAGGAAGTGGCGAGAGGGCCTCATGCTTTCAGTGGACATAAATACTAAGTCATCGACTATATACTGTTTGCTCCCTCTAAGCTATGAAGAACAGATGAACCAGCCCCATGGGAGAGACAGTCGGGCCTTGAAGACTGAAAGAATTCACAACGTAGAGGCGTTGAGGTGTGGCAGCACAGTGCCATCCCTGAGCAGGGAGGCCTGCTTCCAGGAGAGCGGCAGGAGGCACTGTCCCTCACTCCTAAGTGGTCACAGTGCACAGCGGCTCAGGGCTGACCCTCTTTTTCATCCCTCAAGGCCGCAAGGTTGGTTGGAACCCCCCTTGGTCCTGCTTTCAGGAACTGAAATGAGGGGCAAAAGCAGAATATCTTAGGAATGTTCATTTTTTATGATTTAAAATACTTTAGAGAAGAGATATTAGGGAACTCTATAAACTTCTTTTTCCCTAAGAATCCTGATTAAAATTCAATACACAGAACACTGTCCAGCTGCTCCAGTGTATTTCCAGTACTGTATACGGAGTGCTTTCTGGACAGTTACTCATTAGAAGAAGGTAATGTAAAAACGTACAGTATTAACACTTCCTAAATGTTCCTTCACAAAAGAAATACAAGTCTCTGAAAAAATCAAATACTTCAGACATATTAAAAGGCAGCATGTACCTCCTCAATATCCAGCTTAAGAAAGGAATCAGTACTTTATAACTGAAGTCCCTATACGCCCTTCCAGGTCCCTTTCTCTCACAATCCTGAGTGGTATTTACCTTTACCACGCATGTTTTTATGCTTTCACTATATGTTTTGGTGATCTTTCTGCAATACCACATTTAATTCCAGGAGGAAAGAAAGCATAATAAATCTGTATGTGTGCAGGCGACTGGAAGGAGACACGTGGCGAAATCAAGAGGGTACTAAATTGTAATGATGCGACCAGGTCAGGGAGGAGTACAGTGTTAGGAAGAGGAGTAGGGCAGGGCAGAGAATACACTGATGATGGGCGTTAGAAAGTCAGAAACAGGTGCTGGTGGAAGGAGTTCTGGTTTCCATCGGGTTGAAAGAATCACCTTCTCCCCCACCTCCATGTACTCACAAAACAAGGTGATTCAGTTACCAAGGACCCCACCCCACTAAGTGAAAAATGACCACTTGCTGTAGGGCCTCCTTGTTGTCCCACGGGAAGTGGGAGCAGAACCAACCTGGCCTTTCAGTCGCAGGATGTCCCCAAGGACAGGGTTTTTGGAGCCTCTGGTCACCAGAGCAGGAATAAAAGATCTGGGCTGAGGGACACGGGAAGTTAAGGCCACATCACTCACCTGTTTGTGAGGTTTGCAGACACTGATATGAAGTCCGATAGACTCATGCTGAACCAGTTCACAAAGGCCAACTCTACCAGCATGGGGGCAAACAGGAACTAAAATGAAGGCAGATTTCTACTGAATGCCAGGCGTAGGGCAGAGAGACGGAAGGAGGGAGAACCTACAGTTCTTGCCAGCAAGCAGTTAAATCATTCTTTAATGTTTAGGGATGAAATTCCAGGATGAAAATCATCAAAGATCCCCTGATTGAGCCTAAGAGGAAAAAAATTAAATGGCAAACTACAGAGGGAACCACAGGTGTCGGTGGGCAGGGAAAGCGAGGTTTGGTCTGCAGGCTGCCACACCCTTTCAAACTTCTTGGCCATCAGCAACACTGAGAGGTTCTCATTGACACTTCCCAGCCTGCAGCTGTCAATCGAGAAACTGCAGGGCTTTGGCCTGTAGGAGCTGCTTAAACCTCACTCTGTTGTGGCACTGGAAATAGAGAATGTCAGTAAGATCAGCCTTGGCCTCTGGGGTCTGCAAACTGGCAACACGCCAATTCCAAGACCTTCTGGAAGCCTGGACTGTATTTATTCTGTCCTCACTTGGCATGAGTCAAGCCCTGGTAGTCCAGGGGAGGGGCCTTCCGATGGCTTCTTTACGAATCTGCAGGTGGAACTGTGTGTCCTGTGAAACTACATGGCTCGCCATCCCTGAAGGAATAGCTGTCATAGCGAAGGGAAGCATCAGATGCCACACAGCGACGGGGATGAACAGATGGCAGAGGACAAAACAGAACTGTGGCAAAGCAGCGTTGCTCCTTTTGCGGGGGAAACCGAGAGTGTGTTCCCTCTCCCTGCGCTGCTCGTGGGCTGACTGCCGAAGGCTTTGGCAGGCGTGTGTGCTTCGTTTGTAAGCACAGAGCGCGAACGCGGTCATGTTTACTCAAATTGGAAGCTGGCTTTCTTAGAACCACACAGTGTATTTTATGCCTTGGCAAGTAGCAAGTTTAAATTGCTGCCTTATACATTCCATTAGAAAGTTTGAAAGGATAAATGACCTTAGTCATATGAATTATAGAACAATCCAGAATCTTTTGACTATAGCTGACTCTTGACTCTAATGAAGTGCTGGAAGATGACCCAATTTCTAAGATTATGAAAATTTTCCAACTCAGAATACAAGTGATGTACCCGAACATACAATGATGTCCTCCCTAGGTGGACCGACCCCAAGGAGACGTCACATACCTGTTCTCCCGCGGCAACGCCAATGCCTAATGGAGTCAGCGCCTATAAAATATAAGGCAGCCTACTGTTATTTTTCTAAGTTATCCAACTGAGCATTTAGTGTTCAGAAGTTTAGAGCTATTTAACTAATGTTTGACTATTCAGAGCTGATTGCTGCCGAGTGGGAGGAGGCACTCAGGGGCAGTGTGTGCACAGGAGATGGGCCGTGTGTGTCTGCAGAGGAAGGACAGCGCTGTCCACCTGCTGCCATTAGCTCCCTTCCTGGCCGTGGCTCTCAGATTCCGGAACCAGGGCACAGGTGAGGGACTGGGAGGAGAGAGCCATGCAGCAGTGGCTCCTCAGACTTGAGGGGCTCAGCCTCTGACCCCGCCTCTGACTCCTTCGTAGAGGCCACCGCTCCCTTTATTCCCATCTTGTCTCCCTGTGAGCCTCCTCAGTGGTTACTGGAGAGCCCTGTTGCCTCTAGCTCAGTGGGTGCCCACAGATGCCACTGTACAGGTTGGGTCAGCTGGTGAGGTGCTGGAATCTTCTGGCGATGCTGCTCTTTCTGTCCCCCCTGAAGCTACTTCACTACTCCCCACCACCTGGGCTCTAGGCCCGCCATTCCCTGCTCCCGGCCCCAGTGGGACTGCAGAGCCACACTCTCCCACCTCCCTCAGGCATCTTCATTTTCTCCCTGGCTTGGCCTTCCCATTGTTTAGGGAACAGAATCAATGAGGCTAATGGCTAACACTTTCTGGGCTATGGGTAGGGAGGAGCAGTGGCAGAGGAGGAAAGCCATTGGACTTAGTCATTCTACCATCTTTAAAGCATATATATTTCTGACTCTGAAGAGGTACCAAACGTTATTTTCTCCCTTAAATACTCCCTGAGTCTGCCCTATTCAAGTTGCCCTCTACCCCCATTCATGCAAAGGCCTCCCAGCCTCCACTTGCTTTCTGCTCACTCCTCACCTCTCCTGTACCTGTGTCACCCACCCATCCTACATGATGCTAGCAGCCAAATCATCATCATTCCCATTCTCTCCCTCAAGCACCTACAGTGCCTCACTGTGTTCAGCTGCATCTTCTGAGCAGGTGGACCCCATAACTTGGCCCTACGCTGCCTTCCCCACAACCCTGACTCAGCACCCCCATTCCATCGGGTCCCTCCAGGGCCCCACTGTGCTGGCTCTCTCAGCTTCCCCCACCCCCGCCTTGGCTCCCCACCCCTTCTTCTGATGCCTCCTGAGAAGATGGCCTCCAGACATAAAACCTGGGAGGGCTGATGCCCAGAAGAGCTGCCGAGGAGGCTTTCAGGTGGCAGCGGTTCTGGTCCCTGATTGGACAAGTCGGGAGCCACTAGGACACGGCCATGCCACGGGAACCCCAAGGCAGAAAGTCCTATTCAGCCATGAGCCCTCACCAGACCCTCATTCTGAGGCAATTCCTGGGAAGATTTCCGCTGTGTTTAAATCAAAGGCGATGGGCACTCCATTGCTCCTGCTCGGGTGTCCCTCACCTGCAGTGCGGCTTTCCTTACAGAATCAGCTCTGTCGTAGCTCCAGGAGGGGTCTCCTGCCGTTCAGCCCACACACGTCTCCCTCTGTGACCTTCTTTCTATGCCCTCAGCACGCAGGGCCCCGCCCCACGCCCCATGCCCCACCTGTCTGTCTCATGGATCTCAGCTGTTCTCTCCAGCCAGGCTGTGAAGTGGGAAAGTGGCGGGCGCTCCTCAAGCACAGGTTTTGGTAGAGTGTCTGGTTCCTCACTCACCCAACAGCCTATCGTAGAATATGACTGCTCATGGAGCTCGCTCTGGTCAGAGGAATCCAAAAGCTGGAGCTCCCAGAAGTTACAGTTTTCCTTCTAAATTAACCAGCTGGCTCGTTTATATATCAATGCTGTAAGCTGGGCTAATGGGAAACCCTCTCTGAGAGATGGGATGTTTCTCACCTGTTCTGACAAATCAGGTTCTTCCTAGCACAAAAGGGAGAGAGGCCAGGCCCCAGTTAGGGTGGATTTGAGGAGGAGGGGTCCTGGTTCGAAGGAAACAGACAGGCAGCCTTCTCTTGGGGAGGCCTGACCTTGACATAGCTAAGCAAGCCTTTTCTTGTGAGTCATCTGGAGGGACGTACATTTTTTTTTGTTTCGTTCTGGATGAACAAAATATTCTATCAGTCAGATTTCTGTATTTACAAAGCATGACAACCATAAAACATGATGGCTGGTAGCCTTTCAGCTTTTAGCCATTTTCTTTCTCTACAGTAAGCAGAAACAAAGGGCGGTGGATAAACTGAAGTGAACAAAAGGATGACAGGTCTGCATGCCAGTACTGGTAACAAGTTACAATTATTTCAGCTACTTCATCAGGAAAAGGAATTTTAGGATCTGTTGCGACCACTGTGGAAAACCAAACAAAAATACATGGCAGTAATGGGACACCAGCAGCTGCCGTTTTTCTACCTTGGAGATGGTGGCGTGGCCCAGAATGTCATCAGGAGAGGTGAGCTCCTCAGTCCACAGAGGCTTGAACTCGGCCAGCTTTGCCATCCACTCCACTGCTCGGGCACATCCCAGCGCTGGCTGGCATCCATCATCTGTAAGGAAAGATCCCTCGTGGTGAGGTCTGCCGGTGCTGACCTTGCAGGGCTGTGGCTCCTGGGCAGCAAATGTCACTCGGTGCCACCTGCCGGCTGAGCAAGACAACCCTAGGGAGCCTTGAAGCAGGGGATTTCCCAGGGGTGAGGACAGCGGAGCCCCTAGCGCTGGACGCTTGCATGCATGATTCCGGAGACCAGGTTCTGGGACGCAGGTCTAACTTTATTGAGGAAGTACAGGTATTTATAGGTGGAGGTGGCCAATCATGGAACACCATCTTGGGGGAGCCAATGAAAGGTCAGGGTACTGTGTAGGCGGCTCTGGGAGGGGCTCAGGTGGG
>PVJC01022171.1:14983-27765 GCA_004026665.1 Murina feae | reverse complement strand
ACTGAGGGGTCCCAGACTGTGAGAGGGCACAGGCCGGGCTGAGGGACTCCCTCCACCCCGAGTGCACAAATTTTTGTGCACCGGGCCCCTAGTACATATATATAACACTGTAATATGTAAATAGACCAAATGGTGGAACAACTGAACAACCAGTTTCTATAACATGCACTGACCACCAGGGGCATGCACGTTACATGTCGGGAGTCAACTGCAGCGGGTGGTGGAGCAGGTGAGTGGGGGCACGGAGGGTGGGCCCAGACCTACCCCTGTGCCCACCACAGCCTCAAGGTCTGCAGTTTCTTTCAAGGTACACAAATTCATGCACTGGGCCTCTAATCTCAATATATTATCCATAGGAATCATCTAATACTCAAATTATGCTATTTTATCAAACCTTTATTCAAAATTATTCTCAAAACCCCTTTTGATCTTTTCAGTCTTAACATCCATGGTCCAAATGTTAGAATCCATCATGGTGAGTGACTGATCCATTTCCTATGCCTGCAATACACTCATTCCTGTACTTTCATCCCTTATTTGGGCTGCACTTCACTCCAGGAATATTCTCTCTGTCCTCTGTCTAATTATCCTGCCAACCTCTCCAGGCCAAGCTCAAATTTGTTCATCACCAAAATCTCTCATTAATCTAATTAGAAGTTATATACTTTTTCTTTCCACTGAGAAACCAAGGATTGGCCTTGTTTTAGGATTGGGTAAGGTTTAAATTCTCAGCTTGTTTTACGCATTCCTGTGGGACTCAGATAGAAATACCCTCTCTTCCCTCCACACAGCAGTATTATGACATAGTTCACTAAAGAACAGATTTGGGTGATTTTGTGATTCTCATCTGGCTTTTAGGAGAGATTCCTGTATACTTGGTTCTCCAAGGAAATTATTCTCTACTTAATGTTAATACCCACTGATTAATCAGAATCAGTTGTGGGAACTATGTAAATAATTGCTAACATTGTCAGAATTTTATGGAAAGAGAGTTAGGGCTGTGTTGAGGAAAACAAACTCAAAACACAGTGGATTAAAAAAATAAAAGTTATTTTTGCTCCTGTTACAGTTTGCATATGGTCAGGTGATTTGCTGAGGGTTTGGAGATGGTGCTGGCTTCCAAGCAGTGACTCAGGGATCTTGATTTCCTATCATGTAGCAAGATTCCCATCATATACAATCTCAGAGGCCCTCACTTCTAGGTATAATGTCAGGAGAAAATTAGGGAATCATTGGGGTGGTTTATAGCCAGGTCTACATAGTAGTACATCTACATTGATAGTTTATTGGGCAGATCCCAGTCACATTATATCAACCCAAACGCAACAGAAGCTGGGAAAGAACTTTACCTGTGTTCCTTGGAATTGATCCGCATCTAGCTGTCTGTGACAGCATACCCGCAGAAATAACAATATCAGTTCTTAAAACTGCTACGATGCAGTTTCTCCCTGCTGCATCTAAAAACTAGATCATGTGTTAAAAGACTACTTGAGTGACTCCCAGATAATAAAACACTTAGTTCTAAGAACACATTCAGTCTAGTAATTGAAATGTCCACTCGGAAAAACAAACAAAAACCAAACTAACTGTGGAATCCACTGGAAACTCAAGGGTTCTTCTCCAACATGAACTGACATCACGTGGGAAGCCAGTGAATGGGGTAGGAAACACAATGGCTTCTTCTCATGAACTCTGATTCTTGAGTTCTCTGGAATCAGGGGAGGAAGAGAACAAAGAGGCCAGATTCAGGATTTGCCAGTCTTCAATTGTATGGTTGTGATCTGGAGCTAGTGCTTTTGGGGCGAGGTGGATGTTAAATGATTTTTATTTTTTCCCCTTAAGAAGCACATTTGTCTTTCCCTTGGGGACTTCCATATTGGGATCACCTGATTTCTACACCCTTGATGTCAGCAAGGTCTTCCTCTTGGCTGTTCACTCACAACCCCCACCCCTTTCTTTATGAATCTAATAAACACGTTTATAATGAGGCAGACTCTTGGAAAAAGCTATTTCAAACCTTTTTATTGATATTTTTAGAGAGAGAGAAAGAGAAAAAAAAAACATGAGAGAGAGAGAGAGAGAAACATGATCTGCTGCCTCCTGAATGCCACCCACAGTGGGTGGAGCCCAAACCCAGGCAAGGGACCTGACCTGGAATCAAATTGGTGACCTTGAGGTGTATGGTACAACACCCAACCAACTGAGCCAGACTGGCCAGGTCGACAAAGTCTATTTTTAAACAACTGGCTGGCTTCCTACTACACAATACTTGTTGGATCCTTGACAGATTTCCATCTTCCTCCTGTCATCAATGGAAACCAAGCTGCTTTCCAGTGTACATATGACTTTTCTGGAACTAGGACAATAACCACAGCCCCTTCATCGTAGATTTCTTGGGCATTAGTTTCCACACACCAGAGGATGTATATCAGGTTGTCTAAATGGTTGTCTTAAAGCCTTTCTCAATAGGCCTGATGGAAAGAGAAGCACACACTTTACTTTTATTTGGGAGCAAGTGGTGAGGAAAATGTATTACAACAGTCTCAACTACTTTCCCTCAAAAAATTTCTCATCCTTCAATCTCAACTCAGGAGGTGGCTTTTTAGTCACATTTTTTGAAAAAAAAAAAACAAAAACACAAACAAACAAAAAACCACACAAAACTGCACAAATGGTCTGCTATCCCTTTGGAATTTGGGGGGAGTAGGTATTGGCATATATTGCTTTGTTTCAGCTATGGGTCTGCCCTCAATCAATACTGAGAAAATTACTATTTTAAAATGTTGTTAACATAATAAGAACATTTTTCAAGGAATGGTTTATGTTTAAAAAATAAATTAGAATGGATTGACTAAATGACTAAATGTCATTTTTCAATCATTTGCATTCTGATTGAGAAATAAAGAGGAAGAGTTAAAAATAGTGCCCTAAGAATTGTTGAACATCATCATGAATGTACTGAAGAGATTGTTTTGATTGTAAGAATCTCATTGGTTATATGTATCTTTGCAAAATTGATGTTGAGAGTACATGTTGAAGAGATATCTAATATAATAAAAGAGTAATATGCAAATTGACCATTACCCAAGACATCTAAGCCATGCCCACCAGCCAAGCCACGCCTCCTAGCCAACCAGAGCGGCTGTATGCAAATTAGCCCAGCCAAGATGGAGGCTGGCAGCCATGGAGCTAGAGCAAACCAGAGGCTTCTGTTGCAACTGCCTGCCTAGGCTGGCTGAGCCTCTGCTCACAGCCACACCCACCAGCCAATCCGAGCTGCAGTATTCAAATTAACCAGCCAAGATGGAGGCTGGCAGGGCGGCTCTGCACTGGGAGCCTCCACAGCCGGCATAGCTGTGCCAGGTGTGTCAGCTCAGTGGAGAGGTGGGTCCGGCCTGGGACATCTAGGAGCACCTGTCCTGGGTCTGCTACCTGGCTCCACCCCCCAGGAGCCTCCTTGGGGGGTCCAGGAGCACCTGTCCTTGGTCCACTGCCTGGCTCCGCCTCCTGGTGGCCTCCCCAGGGCATGCAGGAGCGCAGGGGCCTCTGCAGGACATGCAGGAGCAGCCATCCTGGGTCTGCTGCCTGGCTTTGCCCCCCAGCGGCCTCTGTGGGGTGTGCAGGAGTGCCTGTCCTGGGTCAGCTGCCTGGCTCTGTTCTGGGGGCCTCCTTGGGGGCGTGCAGGAGCACCCGTCCAGGGTCCGCTACCTTCATCCGCCCCTCAGGGGCCTCCACAGGGCATGCGGGAGCGTCTGCTGAACAGTGTGGAGCATCCGAAGCCAGTCTGCTGCCCAACTCCACCCTGGGTGTGTTTGCTCAGCAGCAGGGCCCCACTGAGGGATCCTGCACCAGCGTCCGCCCCTGGCTCGCCACCCAGGTCTGTGCCAGGTGTGTCCCCTCAGCGGTGTGGGCCCACCAAGCATGTGCAATTGTGGGCCCTCCAGTGGGAAACGTCCAGGCCTGCCCTCACCAGCCCTCCCACCCCTCAGTGCACGAATCCTGAAGGGGCTGTGGGCAGCCTGAAAATGGCCCTCAACCCCTCACCCAGGCTGGCCAGGCATGCCAGCAGGTGGACATCTCCCCTGAGGTGTCCCAGAATGCAAGAGGGCACAGGCCGGGCTGAGAGACCCCCACCCCCCGAGTGCACAAATTTTTGTGCACCGGGCCCCTAGTATACTATAAATTACACACTACTTTATGCTTTCACAACATAGCTATCACACATATCCATGCATGTAATTTGAAACCTTTTTAGTCATTTAACAAATGAAGGTACCTTCCACACTATCAAAATATGAAAGGAACTGCTATGGGAGAGAGAGATGTGAACATATTTATTTAACCTAAAACTAATCAAAAGAGCTGGTGTTACTACACTAATGCAAGGTCAACTTTAGAATGTGGAATATTACCATGGACAAAGAGGGTCATCACATGACAATAAAAAAGACACATTACTAGAAGCACATAACAATTCTAATCTTGGGATTTAGATGGAGAGATTGGCAGATTTTTGTCTCTTCAGTACTGAAAACCCATGGGAGATACAACTATGTCCTTCAGAGGTTTTCGCACAGCTCTTCTGCTACCTACCTCATACAACTGCAAAATCTGGTCAAGGTCTTGAGGTTGTGTATTTGAGACCAACCTCCTCTCACTGGTCTTTCTTTATATTCTAATCACCCTGAGACCAAGGAAGTTTCAACTTTTTCTTAGAGAATTTTTTTGCATCACTCCTAGCCTCTCTTCTGTCCCCAAATTTATGAACTATTGTATGAGAGCCTTTATGACATTGTGATTTATAATAAGAAAGAATGTATTTGGTCTTCCTCCCTTTTTCTGGCACAGAGCTCCCCAAACCCTTGGAATTTGTTAACTGCTGAGAACAATTAAGGTGTCTTTTGTTGTGTTAATAGAGTGGCTTGGAAAGCACTTAAGCCTGGGGGTCCAGGTAAGGGGGTTACTGATTGCTAGTGAAGCCAACCCTTTGCTTTGAGGGTTAGATCAGTTCCACTCTTGATCACACAGAGAGGGGAGGGGATAGGGACTGGCAATTGAGTTCAATCAGCAATGACCAGTGATTTAGTCAATGATGTCTAAAGTAGTGAAGTCTCTATGAAAACCTAGAAGGGGTTGAGGGCTTCTAGGTTGGTGAGCATGTGAAGGTACTGGGAGAGTGATATGCTTGGAGGGGACATGGGTGCTCCCAACCCTTTCCCATACCTTGCCCTGTGCATCCCTTCCATTTAGCTGTTTCTGAGTGATATACTTTTATAATAAACTAGGGGCCTGATGCACAAAAATTTGTGCACTCAGGGGTGGGGGGGTCCCTCAGTCATTTGTGCACGGGGGAGTGGTCCCCTCAATCCAGCCTGTGCCCTCTCACAGACTGGGACCCCTCGGGGGATGTCCACCTGCTGGCATGCCTGGCCAGCCTGAGTGAGGGGCTGCTGGCTGTTTGCAGGCTGGCCAAGCCCTCCCAGTAGGGACCCTCACCCCATGGGGGTGTGGCCAGCCTGAGTGAGGGGCTGAGGGCCGTTTTCAGGCTGCCCACAGCTTCCATTGACCCAAGGTCCCAGCGAGGCTCACTGGAATCAGGTTTCTGGGGTTTATCTTCTATAATTGAAACTTTGTTGCATTGAGCGGAGGCCTAGTCAGGCAGTGAAGCCTCCTGTTTGCTTCAACTCCATGGCTTCTATAATTGAAACTTTATTGTCTTGAGGCCCAGCTGGCCTAGGCAGACAGTTGCAACTAGCTCCATGGCTGCCAGCCTCCATCTTGGCTGGGTTAATTTGCATACAGCCACTCTGATTGGCTGGGGGGTGTTGCTTGGCTGGTGGGTGTAGCTTAGGTGTCTTGGAGTGATAGTTAATTTGCACATTACTTTTATTAGATTAGATTGGTGATCTAGCATGTGAAATGTTTTCCTCTGAATTTAGGGGTCTTGTAAAGTAATCAAACCCAAATTGAGGATCTTTGGGACCTCCAATCTATAGCTCATTGTGGGGAGCACAGCTGATAACCTGGGCTTGTGACTTGTGTCTGAAGTGGGTGGAGGCAGTCCTGTGGGACGGAGCTCTTAACTTGTGGAATCTGATGTTATCTTAGGGTAGCATTGTTAGAGTTTAGTTGACTTGTCAGTATACCCAGCTGCTATCTGAGAATTATTGGTGGTGTGGAAAATCCCCTCCCACACATTAGAAATTGGGAACTAATCTGTAGTCTTTGAGCTCCCTCAAGTTTCCAAATTGTTTTATACCAGTCCTGCATGATTGCTAAAGGCTTTCTGATTTCTCTTTCCCCAGCAGAGATCCCAGGCATGGGCTAACCCCAGTCCTCAGCCTGAAGTTAGAATGGGCAAATGCCCTGAGAGGGGAAAATGATTTGAGGTCAAGAGCTCACTTACTCAGTACTTCCTTCTCTGAAATTTTAATCTTATTTTTGTTTTCCATAGCACCTTGATGATGCCTTTAAAAATAATTGGGATTTGTAAAATTTAGCTGACTTTTTCTAGGCTTAATAATTTATACCCAGAGGGAGTATAGATACTGTATTTTCTGGCATATAAGACGACTTTTTAACCCAGGAAAATCTTCTCAAAAGTCAGAAGTCATCTTATACGCTGGGTGTCATCTTATAGGGTGGGTGCTGAAACTTCTGAGCGGGATTAGGAAATCTGTGGTTGCTGCATACGGTGAGGGGAGCTCAGAAAACGCCACACTCCATTCATTTCAATGGAGACGGACAGAGACCACAAGTGTTTCTAGTCGGCTCCTTTTTGTGCCGCATATGGTCTCCATCTGGAGTTTTTAACCCAGGAAAATCTTCTCAAAAGTTAGGGGTCGTCTTATACGCCCGCCCTGTCGTCTTATAGCCGGAAAATATGGCAATATCTAGTTTATTACATTTGAAAGTGGAAATCCTTTGCTCTATTAATTTCTAACAGTTAAACTACATTTTGTTATATTAAATCTTTTTAATTTTATGAATCATCTTTTGAGTTTAGAAATTTCTTATATTTAGAGATACCACTGAAACATGGGGTTCGAGGTGCAGACTTTTCTTCCCATGTGTCCTCACGAAATTTGAAGAATAAACTTGCAGACAAAAAGGCTTCTTTAATAATGAATGTATAAGTTTACTGGAAGCAGATACAAACTGTATTGGGGCAGGAGTGTCTCCTGGGAAGACTCCCCCCTACCCCCGATGGGAAAAGCCCCCCTCCCTCTCAAATCAATCTAAAAAATATGTCTCGTGTCCCTGCAATTCTTTGTCTGAACCTGACCCTTTCTTATTGGTCCCTTTCCTTAATTTGGGACCCCTTATCTTGCTGGTTGGAATTGCTTTTGATACCCCAGCTGCTCAGGCCAGAGATATTCCTGTCCATCCTTGGTTTGTGGCTGTTTTAATTTCTCAGGTCAGAAATGTTTCCATCTGCCTGGACCCCCTCTTTCTGTGGCATTTCTCTATCCTCTGTATAAGATAAGTACCCTGGCGTCTTCAAGTCTCCATCTATGCATTCCTCTCCTATGGATCGCCCTCATTCCTAAAACTCTCTAAACCTGCCTATTTTATCCCTAAAATCCCTTTCACCATCATTGATCCACAGTTTACCTAAGTAGATTATTTTCATTGAGGAGCAGTGTGAAATTAAAAGGATTTCTTTGAAATTCAGTCTTTTTAACTGTAAACATGAATTTATATTTGCAGAGTTGTGGAAATAATGCAATATACATGGAAAGGCTTAGATAATGAAAAAGAATATACAAAATGGGAGTGGTATTTTATTGCAACATAGAGGTAAAGGAACAATCTGAACAGGAGGATGGTTCCCTGTTATATTGTTTATTTTTGTAAGAGCTATAGAGATATAGTATGCAAAGTACAGTTCAAACACCCTTCTCCTAAACAAAGGCTTCATAGACATATATTTAAGTCCAAAAGAGAGGAACACGTGCCATTTTTTAATATACATATTTTATTTAAATTACCTTTGAATTTTCAGTCTCAAAAGATATTACCTTTTACATTCTAAAAATAAGACAAATTCACATTGCAAATGGTTATGAATCTTACATAGAGTCACACAAGTAGGAGACGGAAGGGCCAGCATTCAAACTTCTGGAAGTGAGTGCAAACCTCAGCTCTTTGGGCAACACCAAAGACTCCCTGTTCCCTCTTTTTCTGAATCACAGTTCTACCGGGAAGAGACATGAAATTAGAACCCAAAGATTCTCCATAGTCTGTTCCAGTTGGAACATGAAATAATACACAAGGAAACTAATTTTTCCTATAATTGCATGGCCACTGAAGCTCATTTGCCTGGAGGTTGAAAGAAACCATTCTGGAAGTGCCCCTGTGATCTTTTGTCTCACATGCTAACCACATGTTAATGGTTACATGGGGCATGTTAGGCAGCCATGGGGAAAGCAGGATCCTTAGCAAAAGTCGGTTTCCAGAAGGGATAGAGACTGTTCAGAGACAATGGTAGGGAAAAGGAGGATTTTGCTGGTAACAGAATGCATATGAGTTCCTGAAGGCATAGTGGAAGGATTTCAAAAGTGTGGTCACCTTAGGGGTCATAAGGGTGAGCATTTCAGAGAATGATCTGGGAGTTCTGAGCCTAGGGAAATGACATATAAGAACAGGAATAAAAGCACCATGGGATTAGTTCTGAAGGGCCTCAGGTCAATTGGTGCAGGTGGAGCTGTGAAAGTTGGTAGAGGGAGGAGTGGGTAGTAGGTGAGAACAGGAACTAAGAAAAACAGAGTGTGTCCCCCTTTAGGGAAGCCATAAGTGTTTGGTGGTACACAGACCATGGAATGCTGGGAAGACAGCCCCAGTGAGAGGGCAAGGAACCCATGTTCATCAAAGAAGCTGGATGAGCAATGCCCAATTTGTCAGCCAAGATCTTTTTTGATTACCATTCACAAGTCCTTAAATTTAGTAAAATGTTGTAAGGTTTCTGTTTCATAGTTCCTGTTGTTGGAGCTAAAGGACTGTCACATGATTTTTACTTTCTGGTTATTACTTTCTATTAAGGCCCTATTTTTCTTTAGCAGATGTCTACTAAACTGCGATCATCTCAGTTTCAATCCATACACTTTAAAACTTTGCTGAGTAATTTCAAAAGCTCAAAGCCAAGGAATCAATTATTGGGATATTAGTTTAACTCTACTCACTAATAGTATGTTTTAAGATCCATATCTTTGCATTATTTGTAGTGAGCCTATATTATTACACTAACTTTTCTGGTGACAAAAAAGCACAGTTCAGACACCCTTCTCCTAACAAAGATATAAAAATAAATATGGCCTTAGCCAGTTTGGCTCAGTGGATAGAGGATCGGCCTGCAGACTAAAGGGTCCCACGTTCAATTCTGATCAAGGAGCATACCAAGGGAGCATAGGTTGCAGGCTTGATCCCTGGCCCTGGTTGGAGCTCCTGTGGGATGTGTATCTCTCACAGAGATATTTCTCTCTGTGTGTCTCTCCCCCTCTTTTCCACTCTCTCTAAAAGTCAATGGAAAAATGTCCTTGTGTGAGGATTAACAACAACCAAAAAAATAAATATGATCAAAGTACCCATAATAGCGGTAGCCAGATGTGGTACATGTATATGTTAACTTCACTGTCTACAGAATGTCCAGATTATACATGATTTCTGGGTGTCTCTGTGAGGGTATTTCCACATAAGATGAAATTTGAATCAGTGGACTCAGCAAAGAAGATTGATTTTCCCAATGTGGGTGGCTATCACCCAGTACATTGAGGGACTGAGTAGAACAAAAGGAAAAGGAAGGAGGAATATGCCCCCCCCCGCCCCTTCCTCCCCTCACTGTTTGAGCTTACACATCTCCCATCTTCTCTAGTCCTTGGACTGTATTTGCACCATCAGTTCCCCTAGTTCTCAAGCCTTCAGCCTCAGACTGAATTGCTGGTTTCCTGAGTCTCCTGCTTGCAGATAGTAGATTGTGAGACTTCTCAGTCTCCATAATCACATGAGCCAATTCCTGCAACCTCTCTCTCTCTCTCTTTCTCTCTAATATATATATATATATATATATATATATATATATATATATATATATATATCCCTACTAATTCTGTTCTGTTTCTCTGACTTATACACCAGATGAAGTGGAAAATCTTTTTTAAAATATATTTTATTGACTTTTTACAGAGAGGAAGGGAGAGAGGTAGAGTTAGAAACATCGATGAGAGAGAAACATCGATCAGCTGCCTCCTGCCCCCGCCCCCCCTTACTGGAGATGTGCCCGCAACCAAGGTACATGCCCTTGACCTGAATCGAACCTGGGACCCTTCAGTCTGCACATCCACTCAGCCAAACTGGTTAGGGAGGAAGTGTAAAATTTTAATGTCCACCATCCATATGAGAATATTTTATAATATAACATTTTCTTCTTTGGTTTCAGGAAGATGAGTTCAGTTAAATAAGTATAATATATTTAACTAGGTAAAGTCCAATATATTATTCAATTTGAGTGAATATAACATATTACTTTTTTAGATAGTTTATTTTGTCATAAAATTCACTGCTTCATTCAGTTAGATTTTTAAAATTCTGGCCATTGTTTACCTAGAGAACCTACTATCCCTTGGCCTAGAATGATCTCCACAGGCTATACCACTTAGAAAAGTCCTCTCAGTAATTAAAACGGATTCCAACCATCTCCTTTTCAAAAGTTTCTTTGACCCTTCTCCCTCTACCACTACCATTCTGAAATTAATTATTCTATCCTCGGAATAATTCCTGGACTATATGTATATATTTACCATATACTAGTATATTTGCCATACTGTTTTATAATTCTATATTTCTCGGTGATTATTCATAGGCAAATATTATATTATTTTCATTTGTACAATTGCAACATCTAGCCTAGTAACTGTTCTCAATACATATCAATAAATTTTATTCATTTGAAATAGATGTGGCTTATGGACTAGCTTTCCATTTCCTTAATCTTGACCAATTTTGGATTGTATTTACTTAAATGCATATTGTTAAATAAGATGGAGTTCAAGAAAGTGGTGAATAAGAGATGAAAACTTCCTTAAGGCACTTTAAGTCTATGGTGGAATGAAAGGAACAATGCCACCTCTGAAGTGTTCCCTGTCAGGAAGGGTTTTTATTAATTGTCTGAGGGGTGGGGAATTTCTGGGTGATCTATATTCATCCTATAATCCTTCTCCCAGATCCCATTTCTTCTGGTACTTTTCCCATCAACTTGAGAATTTCAGAAATGTAGAAATAGCTCTCAACTACACATTTAAGAAAATGTTCTATATAAAATTATTTCTCAAACTTGAGGACAATATAGACCTCCATTTAAATGAAAAAATTGTCATGGATTTTTAGTGTTGGTTAATTTATTTTAATTACAATGTTTAATTATCTAAACTAATAAAATAGAAATAGTAAAATTAACCGTTTCTTCGGGACGGGGTAAGCCACGCCCACCAGCCAATCAGAGCAAAGGTATGCAAAATAGTCCAGCCAAGATGGCGGAGGTGGGTGCCAGGAAGAAGCCACAGACTGCGGCCTAGCCGGGCAGACTGGAGGCCTCTGCCGCAAATAGAGGCAGTAGCGAGGGAGGGAGCAGCCAGCCAGCCCGGGGGCTGCGATGGGCCTGGGTGGGTCCCCGGGCACACACGCAGGGAGGCTGCTAAGCCTGGGAGCGACCCACTCAGGCCCATCACAGGGGAAGCGGGACTAGCCGGCAGGCCCAGGGACTGTGATCAGACTGGGTGGGTCCCGGGGCACACACGCAGGGAGGCTGCTAAGCCTCCTTCAAACCCACCCAGTCCCATCGCAGCAGCCGCAGTGGTGGTAGAATCAGCCGGCTGCCCCAGGTGGGTCCAAGGGCACACACACAGGGAGGCTGCTAAGCCTCTGTGTATGTGTTACCCAGGCCCATCGGAGCCGCAGCAGTGGTGGGCTGGCTGGGCAGCTGGAGGATTTAATGAGGGAAGCTTTAGTGAGGAAAGGAGAGCTGCTCCCTTTCTCTCTCACACACGCCTCCTGGGTCCACTCTCTCGCTGGCTCCATTTTCATTACACAGGGGCAGGGGTCTCCTGTGAGAGGCCCTATCTCTCTTCAGAGCTGGGGTGAACCCATGGGAGCCAGGAGACGGAAAGATGGGTGGGGGGAGGGGGGACGGAGGGAGCAGCAGCCAGGGAGAGTTTGGGGGAAGTAACCAGGTGGGGGAGGGCTGGAACAGGATGGAGGGAAGAATTTTATAAAAGAGTCAGTGGACAGCAGAGTTAAAAAAAGAGGATGTATGAGGGAACTGTAGGGCCTATAATGAAAATCAAGTATAGTTGTGTACTGGGGACAGATTTTAAAAGTAGAAGTCAGAAAAGAAAAAAAGATAAATGATAGTGGATAATTAGGCAGGTAGATAGATAGGTATTAAAACAGTGGAAGTAAGTAGAGAAGAATGTATGGCAAAGGTAGGATGAAAAAAAAAGAGGGAGGGAAGAAAAGTTATTAAGGGGGAGCTGGTAGAGCTTGAAAGGAGAATGGGAAGAAGGAAGGAATGGGGGAGGGAGCACAGCAAGTCAGAGGGAGGAAGTGAAGAAAAAAATTATGGTGGGAAGGAAGGAAAAGGGGAGGGTAGGCAGGGATAAAGATAAAGGAAAGAAGGAATGTGGGAAGGGAAGGAGGGTAGTAGAAAAATAGGAAGAATGATGATGGAACAGAAGTAGGAAATAAGGAGGAAAGAAAAGTTTATAAATGATGAGTCAGTAGGAAAAGTG
>PVJC01022170.1:0-27584 GCA_004026665.1 Murina feae | reverse complement strand
GGGGAAATGGGAGGAGGGGAGCTATGGGGGAAAATAGAGGAACAACTGTAATAATTTGAACAATAAAGATAAATAAATTTAAAAAAACTGACAGAAATACAAAATATTTTTTTTCTATAGGTTTATGCAATGTTTCATCATGAAGACACTAAATGTGAGTTTTGTGTTGAAAGTCAGTAGTAGTTGTTATCCTTTGTGGCAGGTAATAGGTAAAATTCCAAATAGGTGACCCTTTTCTTTGCTAGAAATTGTTTTTCCTGGTTTATATTACTGATAACAGCAATAAATAGTGATGGAAGGAAAAAAAAAAAAAGAAAGTAGAGAAATTGGAGGAAAATCAACCCAAAACAACCCAAAAGGAAAAAAAAAAACAAACCAATAAAATAACAAGAAAAGGAAAAATTAATGAAACTGAAAATAAAACTAGAGAGAAAAAGCAACTTACAAAAGCTAAATCCTTTGGGGAAAAAATAAATAAAACTGATCCATCTTTAGCAAGACTGACAAAACGAAAAAAGGAGAGAATATACAAATTATCAATATCAGGAATAAAAGATTATGTCTCTGAATATTCCATAGCAATTAAAAGGGAAATCAGGGACTAATACAAATAAATTTATACTCATAAATTAGACAAATTAGACAAAATGAACCAATTTCTTCAAAAGCCACATACAGTATTACCAAAACTCAATAAAATATATATAATCCTATAACTATTTAAAAATTTGTAATTTAAAATCTGTATAAAATGAAATACCAGGCTGAGATATTTTCTCTAGAGAACTCTAACAAATATTTAAAGAATTAAGAGCAATACTTCACAAACACTTCGAAAAAACAGACAAGGATGGAACATGTCCTATCTCATTCTATGATACCAGTATTACCCAAATACTTAAATAAGAAAGGATCTCACAAGAAAACTACACAACAGTATCTCTCACGAACTTAGACACAAAAATTCTCAACAGATCAACAACCTAAATTCTGCAATGTTTGAAATGCATTATACACCATAACCAAGTGGGATTTATTCCAGGTATGTAAGGCTTTTCTACATTACAAAATCAGTGTAGTCTACTACATCAACAAGCTAAAAAAGAAATAAAAAGAAAGTAATGATGTGATCACATAAATTAACACAGAAAAAGCATCTGACCAAATCCAGCACCCATTCATAATAAAAACTCTGAGTAAATTAGGAAGAGAGGTGATCTACCTCAACTTAATGGAAAGTATCTATCTCTCTACTACAAAAGAGCTTACACATACTTAATGGTGAAATTAGTACTAAATGCTTTCCACCTAAGACAAATAACAAAGCAAGGATATCTGCTCTCACCACTCTCGTTCAATATTATAGAATTTCTAGCCAATGCAATGAGACAAGAAAAAGAAATAAAAGACATACAAGATTAGAAAGAAAGCAATAAAAATGTTCCTATCTGCAGCTGACATAATTGTAAAAAATCCCAAGGAATCTGTAAAAAAGCCTCTTAAAACTAAAGGTAAGTCTAGCAAGGTCACAGGCTACAAGACCAACATACAAAAATCAATAGCATTTCTATATACTAACAATAAACATGTAGAAACAAACAAAAAACATAACATTTGTAATACTGCTCCAAAGAAAAAACATTAAATATGAATTTAACAATAACTGTACAGAAATAATACACTAAGAATTATTAAAATGCTGAATAAAGAAATCAAGGAGGACCTAAGTAAATGGAGATATATACCATGTCAATATGGTAAATATGTCAATTCTCCCCAAACTAATCTATAGGTTTAATACAATCCTATGAAAATCTAAGCAAAGTTCTTGTAGACATGGACAAGCTTGTTATAATATTCATATGTAAAGACACAAGCCTTAGAATAACTAAAACCTTAATGAAAAGTGAGAGGAATCACCCTACCCAATATTAAGGCTTACTACATAGCTACGATAATCAAAAGTGTATTAATAGCAGATGGAGATTATACACACACATACATACACACACAAATACACTGAGTAGCCAGATTATTATGACCGACTAGATTATTATGACCACCCCATCCATCAGTTCTTCGTTGGGCCACCTTTTGCCTTCAATACTGTGGCAATTCTTCTTGGCATTGACTCCACGAGATGTTGAAAGGTCATGCAAGGAATCTGACACCATGCCTGATGAGTAGCAATGTCCAGTTCTGTGATGGTTGGGGAACCAGCGGCCTGATGGCTCTTTTAACTTCGTCCCACAAATGCTCAATTGGATTGAGATCTGGTGATTGTGGGGGCCACCTAAGCAAAGTAAAGTCTCCCTTATGTTCTTGAAACCACTCCTGCACAATACGAGCACCGTGGCATAGCTCATTGCCTTGTTGGAAAAAGCCATCTCCATTGGGATACGCCATCAACATGATAGGATGAACTTGATTAGCAAGGATACTTAGGTATGTTATGCTATTCAGATGTTTATAATGATCTGACCCACTAGCAACTACAGCGCGAAATTATAGCTAATTTGCCTCCAAAGTCAGGTGGTCATAATAATCTGGCCACTCAGAGAGAGAGAGAGAGAGAGAGAGAGAGAGAGAGAGAGAGAGAGAGAGAGAGAGAGAGAGATGTGTCAATGGACCACAAGAGAACCAAAAGTAAATCCACACATACATGCCCAATTGATTTTAGACAAAAGTGCAAAAGTAATTCAATGAAAAGAGGATATTCACCTTTCCAACAAATGTTGCTAGAGCAATTGGATATCTATAGGCAAAACTGTGAACCTCAATTTTAACTCCGTATCTTTTATGAAAATGAAATCAAAATGGATCATGGACTTAACTGTAAAACATAAAACTTTAGAAATAATCATAGGAGAAAATCGTTGAGACCTAGAATAGGCAAAGTACAACCTACAGCCCTGGCCAGTGTGGCTCAACTGATTGAAGTATCATCCCTTATACCAAAAGGTAGCAGGTTCAATTCCAGGTCAGGGCACATACTTATGTTGAGGGAGGCAATCCATCCTCTCTTTCTCTCTCTCCCTCTCTGCCTCTCTCTCCTTCTCCCTTTCCTCCCCCTTCCTAAAAAATTGTTAAAAATACAACCTACCAAAGAAAATATAAATAAAGTCTCTTCAAAATTAAAAACTGTCCCTCTGTTAAAAGCAGAAAAAGTCAAGCTATAGAATGGAAAAAAATATTTGAATACCACATATCAAACACACAATAATTAGAATACATAAAACTCAGCAATAAAAAAAAACCTATTGGGCCCTAGCCAGTTTGGTTCAGTGGAAAGAGCATCAGCCTTCGGATTGAAAGGTCCCAGGTTCGATTCCAGTCAAGGGCACATGCCCGGGTTGCGGGCTTGATCCCAGTCGGGGGCATGCAGGAGGCAGCTGATCAATGATTCTCACTCATCATTGATGTTTCTATCTCTCTCTCCCTCTCCCTTATTCTCTGAAATCAATAAAAATATATTTTTAAAAAAACATACTGGAAAATGGGCAAAAGAGATAAACAGACATATCACCAAAGAGGATATACAGATACCAAGTTAGCACCTGAAAATTTTTTCAACACCATTGGCCATTAGAGAAATGCAAATTAGAACAATGAGATACTGCTCTGACCAGTTTGGCTCAGTGGATAGAGCGTCGGCCTGCGAACTGAAGGGTCCCACGTTCAATTCAGGTCAAGGGCATGTACCTTGGTTGTGGGCACATCCCCAGTAGGGGGTGTACAGGAGGCAGCTGATTGATGTTTCTCTCTCATCAATGTTTCTAACTATCTCTCTCCCTTCCTCTCTGTAAAAAAATAAATAAAATATATTTTAAAAAAACATGAGATATCACTAAACATCTATGAGAATAGCTAAAATAAAAAATGGTGACAATATCAAATGCTGATGTGGATACAGAAAAGCAGGATCACTCATACATTAATAGTGATAATGTATAAGGACACAGCCACTCTAGAAAACAGATTGACAGTTTCTTATAAAACTGAATATACATTACCATGCAATCCAGCAACTGCACTCTTGGGTATTTATCTGACAAAAATGAAAACTCACCTTCACACAAAAGCATAAACATAAATGTTCCTAGCAGCTATTTTTCCTAATAGCCAAAACTGGAAATAAACCAAATGTTCTCCAATGGGTGAATGGTTAAACAAAGTGCAGTACATCCCTAACACAAAATATTACTGAGCAACAAAAATGAACAAAGTATGGATACATGCAACAAACTGAACAAATCTTGAGGGGTATCTTGAGGGAAGGCACTTTTAAAAATGCTAATCCCAAAAGGATTTCATACAATGAGTCCATTTATATAATCTTTTTGAAATAACGAAGTGAAGAATAGATTAGTGGTTGCCAGGGATTAGAGATGGAAGAAGTGGAGAAGGGAGACAAGTTTGGTTATAAGAAGGCAGCACACACACACAAATAAAAAGGCAGCACAAAGAATCCTGGTGACAATTAAAGTGTTCTATATCTTTATTATTGTGATGATTACACAAATCTACATGATAAAACTGAAGAGAACTAAATATACACTACACTACACACACACACACACACACACACGTATGTAGAGCTGGTGAAATATGAACAGAATAAATGAATAATTTTATCAATGTCAATATCCTGTTGTGATACAAGATGTTGCAATTAAGAAAAAAATGGGTGAAGGTGCATCTTTGTTCTTCTTACAGCTGAATACGAATTTATAATTATCTGAAAATGAAGTTTAATTTTAAAAATTTGAGAGATAATTTAATATTTAGATAGGCATGGAGGATATGGTTCTATTATTATATAATTTCATAACTGTGACTTCAGTTTAGTGGGTTATTTCTACAAAGTAAATAAATAAAAAGACTTAAAAGTTGAGGGAGACTTGTAGGTCATTCCCTTAGCATAAGACAGATATACAAGAGAACGGGAATTTAAAAGTAGCATTGTTACAACAATGAACACAGAATGAATACACAAAATTTGCTGGAGTAATGTCTCACCCACAGGATATTCCATGACTACCATCCATGGTCATGTGAAAACTCTTTTTACGCCATAGTGATCGGACATGCATTTAAATATTTTCCATCTCTCAACAGAGGTATAACCAAAAGAGGAGATTCATCACTAACTCATAAATAAAGTAGGTAAAAAATAATTAAAGTTTTTCTTTCTTACAATGAAAGAAATAAAAGAATGAGGACCCTATTTTTCAAGTAGTGGATATGCATTTAATCTGCTCCAAAATCATCAGGAACCACTTTTAAAGATGCAGGGTTACCCAATGTACCAGTCAGCTTGGGCTACCATAACAAAGTACCACAGAGTGGATGCTTAAACAACAGACATTTATTTTCTCACAGTTCTGGAGGCTGAGTTCAAGATTAAGGTGCCAGGAGTTGACTTCTAGCGAGGCCTCTCTCCTTGGCTTTCAGATGGCCAGCATCTCACATGGCTTTCTTCTGTGCATATGCACTCCTAGTGTCTTTTCCTCTTCTTAAGTGAATAACAGTCCTATTGGATTATAGACCCACCCATATGGCGTTATTTAATCTTTACCACCTCTTTAAAAGCCTATCACCATATATAGTCAAACTTGGGGTTAAGGCTTCAACATATAATTTGGGTGTTTGTTTTGTTTGGTTGTTTTGTTTTGATTTGTTTGGGGGGGGGGCACATTTCCGTCCATAACACCCAGCAACTGGCCAGCTCTGAAGTATATTAAGTTTTGTATGAGTGCACATATATGTGTTACATGTACTAGAAGGGGGCAAGGCAAAGGAAAAAATATAGTTTTTGTTGCATTAGAATTCCAGTTCTATCACTTAAGAGTTCTCAATGATAAGAATGTGAAAACCTATTGCACTAGTTATGAGAATTAAATGACATAATCTATGTAAAGTACCAAGCATATAGTAAATAATAAGTAAGCCAATACTGGGCCTCTGCCTTTCCATCCCTTCCCTTAAAAAAATTAATTCTAAATATTATTCAAATCTAAGCATATCTAAAAAATTATGGACACTAATTTATGTCTGTAATTTAATTTTATCATCTTAATTCTCTATCATTAATGCCTCATCTTCCAATTAGAGTGTAATATATTTTTTGTCCACCATAATGTTCACTGTTTTACTAACAAAAATCACATAATCACTAAAACACCTAAAATCATACCCCAAATCCTGTTGCGATGTGATTAGACTTGTGGAGAAGTAAACTGTATCTGACATCTATTTTTAACTTGGCTCACAACTGAAATATACTGCAGATAATTTCAAGATAACACACTTACCTTCCATACGCTTGTATATTCAAACAATGAGCCGTAACCAACATCCATACTTAATATTTTAATTTAAAATTAAGATAATGGTGGTAAGAAGCAAAACTTACTGCGGATATATTTGAATCATTTAATAAAAGACAATCGTGCTGAGCCTAAGGAAAGAACTTGCAAGTACATGTCCTTTCTCCTACCTCCTCCCTTATCACTGGCATTCTAGTATTATCTGATATTACATGTAGATGAAAACATGGAGTAGGCTATAACTTTGGTGTCCCCAAGAAATCTCAACTCCCAGTATTCATACCCTTGCATATTCAAACAAAGAGCAATAAACAACATCCCATGCTAAATCTGCACTTGGTCATGTAATTAGCAGTGGCCATTGGAATATTAACACACATGAAGAATGCAGAGACTTGATAAGTGATGACACAGAGAGTCCTGTCCTCCTGAAACTGTTGTGGAACCCAGCTGCCATGCTGTGAAGAAGCTCAAGCTAATGAAATAGAGAGACTACAGGGATGGAGAGAGGAGAGGGTAAGAGAAAGTGAGAGAGGGAGAAAGGGAGGGTGAGAGGATGTTATAGCCAAAAGATGACACAGGAATATCCAAGGTGTCTTAATGCTTAAATCTGGTGCCTCAGCTGGGACAGCTGGTGGATAGCATAGCATAATATACACTCTACTCTCCCTCTCCCTACCCCATACCCTACTCTCTCCCCCTTCCCCCCCTGCCACCCTCTCCTCCACTCCTCTCTGCCCCACCGCCTTATGCTCCCTTCTAAGTTTTCCCTTTCTTCTTTCTAATTTACAGCTGTCCATTTTAGTTTTTGTCTGTCAACTTTTATCTGGTTTTCAATGACCCAGACCAATTCTAGCCTTTGGCTGTGCTCTGTATTCTCAGTAATTACAGGCACCTCCTTCAACCTCCCTCCAGACCAGAGGTAAATAAAGAGTTCAGGACAGACTCTTCACTAAGGTCAAAAGTTTATACTCATTTAACTCATAATTCTTTTTTTACCTGATAAAATCATTAGGCAACAGGAACCAATAACTTCATGTTCAGATAATAAATTATGCAGCAAGAAAAATATACCTCCCACTTTTCCTCAGACTTTACTGATCCTCTTTATATAAATGTCTTATTCTTTTAACCCCCATGACCCATTCCTCATATTTCACTCATTATATTTATCTTATCTATCCTGAATCATAATAGGTTTAACTTCCTACTAGATCCAAAACTCTCTGAGAGACTCACTGAGAAAAGGAGCATCTTACTCATTGTTGTAATCCCTTAAATTAAGCATCTACTACAAATATAGTACAAAATCTGGGTCCTAGTCAGCAACCACTCTGTCCACAACTAATCTTTGCAATTCTCACCCCTATTTTTATTAGGAAATAATGACTCACCCATAGTTATAATGCTATTAGTGAGAGTTAATGAATACTGCATGTACTAACATTAACAATTATTTGACTTAAGAATTATTTTACTTTTGTAGACAGTAAGATTATTTTTTAAGGGAAAAAAGGTATTATTTTAATTCCTTATTTCTTTTTCCTTTGTTTCATGCCTGAGAAGCCTACTTATTAGGTCCAGGGTAAGATCTTGGCCAGACGCCAGGCAAATAATATCAATGGCAATGCAGGCCTGGTGGAGACTACAGCAAAATGGAAAACTCAGAGCCCACCTCAATGAGACAACCTCCACTGGGCTCTAGCAGTCTACTCTCAAGCAGAAACAGCGACCTGAGATTTCTCAAGAGATGCTGGAAATTGAGCCTTCTTAAATGTGAAGTCTTACAATTTTTTAAAAAATAGATTTTTATTGATTTGAGAGGAAGGGAGAGGGAGAGAGAGATAGAAACATCAGTGATGAGAGAGAATCACTGATCAGCTGCCTCCTCCAAACCCCACACTGGGGATTGAGCCTGCAACCTGAGCATGTGCCCTGACTGGGTATTGAACTGTGACCTCCTGGTTCATAGGTCAATGCTCAACCATTGAACTATGCTGAAGTCTTCCAATGTTTAAATGGTAACAACTAATTACAATAGGTTCCAAATACACTAAGAGCAAGTTTTACACTAGTACTACAGGCCCAATGCAAGAAAATTCATGCAAGAGTAGGCCTTCCTTCCCCAGGCTGCCAGCACTGGCCTCCAGCACCCAGGACCTGGGCTTCCCTCTTCCAGCCACTGGCAGGTATCCAGGACCCAGGTTCCTTCCCTCCTCTGGTTGCCCGCAGGTACCTGGGGCCCGGACTGTTTCCGTCGGGCAGCCCACAAGCACCCAAACCCGGGCTGGCTTCCCTCGCGCTCCGGCTTCTCAGGTAGGATGTCAGGAAGACATCTGGTATAATTAGTATATTACCCTTTTATTAGTATAGAAGATATATATGGCCTGGTGCACAAAATTCAAGTACGGGGGGAAGAGGGGGTCCTCTCAGCCCAGACTGCACCCTCTCCAATCTGGGATCCCTTGGGGAATGTCCGACTGCCAGTTTAGGTCCAGACATCCCTCTTACAATCGGGGACTGCTGGCTCCTAACCGCTTGCCCATACCCACCTCTGCCTGCCAGCCAGATCACCCCTAACCACCTCTGCCTGCCAGCCTGATCACCTCTACCCACCTCTGCCTGCAGGCCTGATTGCCCCTTAACCGCTCCCCTGCCGACCTGATCACCCCTAACCACCTCCACCTAGGCCTCTGCCACTGTGGCTTTATCCAGAAGGTCATTTGGTCTAATTAGCATATTATGCTTTTATTAGTGTGTGTATACGTGTGTGTGTGTGTGTGTGTGTGTGTGTGTATAAAAATAATTTTTTTAAAGGTATACTAAGAGACCAACATTCCTTTACTTTCTCTCCCTCGCCTTTAGGGAAAATAGAAAAAATAACAAGAATAATGAGAAGCAACTCCATAAAATTACAGGAAGTACTAGTGACAAACTAACTTAATCTTTTTTCTTTCTTGAAAAGGAAATTTGTTAGCAGTTTTGAATATAGAAATTCCTTAGCATAAAAATACATGGAAATAATTTTTTTCTTTTTGATTTTTTCTCTCAGAACTTACAAAAAGGAAAATATTCAAATAAATGTGATAGTTAAAATTATACAAACTTTTCTGGCCTTAACAAAACTAACAAACATGAGACTAATGATTCACCACACATAGAGAAAAACCAGATACAAAATATTAATGGCATTATTATATTTACATTGGTCAATCTACATACTGTCATTTGACTCTCTTGAGACCAACAGCACTAAACTAGCCGGAAGCAAAATTGAAGTCTATGTCCAGGGAAACCCAGCCTAACAAACCACTGTAGACTCAATCCAGTAACCTGAACCTCCTATCATGTGAGAGGAACCATGTTATCAGTAAGACAACCAATTACTAGTAATCAAATATTAACTTAGTCCAAAACATTTAATACTTCTATGAAAGATTTGTCATTATTTAACCAAGGGATTAAGGCTTCATTCTTTCATTTAAAAATAGGAATAGAAAGCATGAATTTCATCTCTAAACCTGCTTAACTTTATCAAGTTAAAATAAAATATTTAATATAATTGTTATAGACAGGCCTTTGGAGTTCAAAACGTTCTCTAAATGTTTCCCTACTCCAACAGTATTAGTAGGCAATGTAATGATAATAAAATTATATTACTGTTACTTGGAGAGACCATTTATTTCTTGAACACGTATGTCAGGTACTGTTACTGAATATGTTCAGGGTTCCCATTAAACCTTGAAAACAACCATATGAGGAAGGTACCATTTTCATCCCCATTTTATAGATGGGGAAACTGACCTTTCCAAGATCACACAGCTAGTAAGTGGTAGTGTCAGGATTCCAACCCAAATCTTGTCTAATTTCAGAATTTTCACGCTTAACCACTACACTGTATTGCCTCCAGTGATTCTGGGTTGATATCTAAGATAAAGAAAAGAGGGAAATTTGTACTTCTCAGTGGCAAATTTAAAAACATACTAGAAACGGAGGATACTTTTTAAAAATAAAGCAAATCTCATATACATAGTCACATGAATATTTGTATTCTCAAATACATATAATAATGAAAACCTCACACAATGAACTCCTCACAAACACAATTTTTCCTATACAATCATTCATGTTTATTAAAAATTTAATGGGAAGGCTCTGTATTATCTGCTCAATTTTGCTATCAACCTAAAACTGCTCTATTAAATAAATTATACTTTTAAAAAATTTAAAACTACAATATACTAAATATGCCTAATTTAATTCAGTTATGAGCTAGCATAAAAGTTGTAGTATAAAAAGTTGTAGTTTGTTTATTATAACCACAGTGCTGAGCATCCAATGGGTACTTTATATTTAAGTTACTGATTTTTTTTGCAAAAAGGCTTGAAGATGTGTAACTGTAAAATTAGAATTGTATCACTCTCTGAACACCTTCAGAAAAGTCTGTAATACTAGACTTGACATAAGTTGGGATAAAATTAGACAAAAAAAGGAACTCTATTGAACAATATAAAAGGAATATAATATCCCTACACCATTGCTGACATAAGATTAACTTCATTTTTCCACCTAAGTACCAAAAGATATAGTCATAAGTCAAAATGGATTAGTATTACAAAATCTCTTCCTAATCTGTTTAATTGCTTCTAAATCCTCTAAAGAAATTTACCATCCCATCCCCCAAAATAATAATACTTCGTCAACATATGAACCAAATCTTTTTTCCTCTGATACTCACCAAGGTTGTCAAATGCTAAGTCAACTAGGACAGCTGTGAGAGATCTATAAAACAAGTTTTGCCTACTATACCACTTCCCATCAAGGAAGAAGTCCACCTTTATACATAAATTCGTACCTAAATTCACTTCTGAAGGGAAGAAGAGGGAGATACTAACTCTACACAGAGAAGTCACTGTTCTGTACATTCTGAGGTACTGTCAACATTAATTTAGAGACACTGTACTGGCCACCAACAGAGAGTGTTGAAGGGAAGCACGCTCTGAATTTCATTTCAACTCTGTACTTACAAAGTCTCAACTGTTGTTTTTTTTAAAAAATCGCACCAATATTAACAAATGAGAACTCTAAAGCACAAGTTACATATACTGTTGGGCGCGGGCCCTTAAGCACACCTGCAATGCATCCATCTCCTTTCCTTTCTCGCTGACCCACGTTTTCCTAAGCGATCCAGAGACTTTTTTTGTGTTTTGCATCGCTGCGCTTTCAGCAGGCTCCAGTTCCGATGAGCCGTGCGACAAAAACAGCGCGTTCCGACCGAGACAACGTTTCCAACCACCTCAGCGCCACGCTCATTCAAAACACTCCCATCCAGGGCTTCTCGCGTCCAGCTTCCCCCGAGGGGCGCACAGGGCAAACGCTACACACTAAACCACAGCCGCCCCGGGAGCTGCCGGCTCAGCCCGGTCCCCGGACGCCGCTCCGTTCGGAAGGGCCCGAGCCCTGTCCGCTGCTCACTTGACACACGTTTCCCCAAGCTTCCCATCTTTAAAAACTTTCCACCTCCCCAGAGGGGCAATAAACGCGCACAGACGCCAGGGAGCGCGCCTGCGGGCGAGATGAGCGAGGCGGGTAAAGCCCTCCGCGCGGGACCCGCAGCCTCGCAACTTCCCCGGACCCGTCCCGGCGGCCAGGAGCCTGAGCGCCGGGTGCCGCTCCTGCCCCGCCGCGCGCCAGCTCCCCCAGCCCCCGGGCGGCCGGCTGCACTTACTGGTTCGTCGGAGGCGCGGTCAGCGGGATGGCCACCTCTTCTTCCTCGTATTCCGGTCCATCCAGAGAGTCACCTTCGTCCACCGTGCCCAGGCCCGCCCCCAAAGCGGGCGGCTGGGGAGGCGGCGGCAGAGGGGGGAATCCGCCGCCGGCCCCGAAGGTCTCGGCGGGCAGCGACGTGGTCCCTTTGCTGAGAGCCATGTCCCCGCCAGGTCCGGCGGCGGCGGCGGCGGCGCCTCCCCCTGACAGTCCGGCTCCCAGGAATCCCGACCCCAGAGCGGCTCCGCCATCCAGAGTCCCGGCCGCTCTGCCCTCCGACAGCCCGGGGTAGGGGGCGGCTGCCACCGGCAGGGCCGCGGGGATCTTCACCCGACACGCAGCGGGGTAGGAACTGGCGCCCGCGGCCGCGCCGCCGCCCGCGGCCCCGGCGCTCACCGGGCCGCCCTCCTCACCGCCGGCCTCGGCCGCCATCATGTTGAAGCCCGCTCCGCTCGGCCTCGCCCGGCCCGCCCGGGAGCCCCGCGGGCCACCAGGCCCGGGCTCCGAGCCGCCCCGCCCCGGCGCGTCCCCCCTTCAGGACCCCAGGCGGAGGAAACCACAACAAAAGGAGGGAGCCCGCCGCCGCCGCGCCCCCTCCTCGGGCCACAGCCCAGGCTCCCGGGTTACGGGAAGCGAAGTGGGCAAAAAAACCCGGCGCCTGCACACGGCCGGCCAAGCCTTCACCTCGCACACCCACACTCACGCGCACACATGCACAGGAGCGAGGAACTTCCTGGCTGCACCCAAGAGGAAGGGAAGCCCCGGGAGAGCGGCGGGGCAGCTGCCGCCCCTTCGGCCGCCGCCGCCGCCACGGCCGCTTCACCACCCGAGTTCCGGCCACCCCCACCGCAGCCACCGCCGGGGCCGCTGCCGGGGCTGGGGCCGCTGCCGCCGCCGCATCGTCCCCGGGGCTGGAGCCGGGAGGGGTGGGGAGCAAAGAGGAAGGGGGGCGGGGTAGCGGGGAAAGGGACTGAGCGGCTCCCAACCTGGAGCTCTCAGGGAAACCGACGCGAGAGAAAGGAGGGCGGGGCCCCGGCGCAGGGGCGGAGGGAAGGAAGGGCGGGGAGGGCGGGAGCGCGCTGCTGCGCAGGCGCGGGCGCGGGCGGGGGCGGGGCCTGAGCGGGAGAGCGGCGAGTCGGGAGCGAGCGGAGGAAGCGCGGCGACGGGCCCGCGGTCCGGCTCCGGCGAGAGCGCGTGGCGGCGAGGCCTTCTTTCCGGTCCGTGCGGCCCGCGGCGCGCGCCCGTGTCTCGCTGGGCTTTGTGTGAGGGGCCGGCGGGGCGGAGGAGGGGCGGACTGGGTGCCCAGGCCAGCGGCCGCCCGGACCGGCGTCGTGAGGCCCGGAGCGCCCGGCGGGAGCGGGAGCGGGAGCGGGAGGGTGGAGAGGAAGGAAGGAAGGCGGGAAAGGGAAGGAAGGCGCGCGCGGCCCGTGCGGTCCCTGCTTCCTGACCCGGCCGGCGGCGCAGAAACCCAATGGCCGAGGCCGGGTGGGAGAGGTTGCGGATTGCGTCCAAGGTGGAGGCGGTTCTCTTCATGTTTTCATTCTCGTTAGGTAATCTAAAGCGCGATATGTCGTATTACAAACTAAAATAAAACACTAGGTTCTGAAACTCGAGAAAACAAAACGGGGAAGGGGGTGCCACATGGAGAAGGCTAAGAGTTTTGGTAGAAATAATGGTTGTGAAGTCAGATTTCTACAACTAGACACGTTTTCTTCGCCGCGCCTCCTGCCCCCACGCCCCTCACTCTTACACACACACACACACACACACACACACGTGCCCTTGCAAGGCTGGTAGGGCCTAATGGGGTGTGAAGAAGGGATACCAATTACTGCTCTTTTGTCCTCGGGTGAAAATGACAGCAGGGCATGCTCCACAATGCATGTGTGATGATGCTCAGAGCACCTGCAACACGACAGATGTCAAGGTCCTAAAGTGCCAGTTGTGTATAGTTCAAAAATTACCAATAAATTGAAATCTCACCCTTAATATATCCAAAGAGAAGCGTTTTGTTTTGTCTTTTATGCTGGAATATGTGTAAGCTATTATATGCGTTCATATAGGTGGAGGAATCATTCCCTTTACTAGTATTTGAAACTACAGTGCAGGTAAATTTGCCTTTTTGGATTCATATATTGTTCTTTTAAATTCTCCCAGGAAGGATCCCATATTAAATACCATTGAATACTGAACTTTGAGAACAATATTTTCTCTGCTAAGGATGATCAAACCAACATAGGAGCATATTGGGGATGGGAAGAGGCTATAATGGTGGTCCAGGGAAAAAGCAAAAGACCACTGAAAGAGGTGGCAGGGCGCCTGCAAGACACTTCCTTTTACTTTAGAAGTCTGCCTAAGCCTATTTACCAAACCAGTGACAAACTTGGTTAATAGTAATCCTGAGGACCCCTATTGGGCTTACCTCTTTTGCCATGTACTCCTTGGGAGAATGAAGATGGACTGGTCTCAAGAACGGTCTCAGACCAGCATTATCTTTGGACCTGGTTAGAAATGCAAATTTGGGTGAGCCATCCCAGATCTGAATCGGCAACTGCAGCAACCCATGATTTAATGAGCCTTCAAGTTTATACATTTAAAAACAACTATACTAGAGTATGCTAATCAGGAAGGAGGTATGGGATACCTAGAAATGGTCTGAAAGAAAGAAAAATGAGTAAGAAATCCAACTCCGTGTCATTCACTAGGCAGGTGAGATAGCGATGTAGGTATTGTAGCACTAAGTTCTGTGCTATTTTGGAAAGGATGTTAGAAAATGAGAATATGCATATTAAGTAATTCCATACTAAAGAGGATAATGAAGTTTTACAGTTGCCTATCTGAAAATACTTGTGTGTGTGTTTTAAACTTAGATCCTCAGAGTTAGACCATCAACGCGCCTATTCACCCACTGCCAGTGAATTTACATGTAGCCTGTGTTTCAAATCTGTGTGTTAGTATCCCAATCCTCCAACACTCTCACCTCAATTACCACCATCAACCTTTGAATGTAGGTGGTTGGACTGGCAGGTTATCACCAGCTCTTGGGTATCACTGATTTCTCTTCTCTAACTGCTCACACATGTTCAAGATCAGATTTACTACTCTACTTTGCAGAATTACCTCCTTCCCTTTTTATGAAAATTCTTTGGCAATTAAAGGCCAATATTTAATGCAGTCCAACACCAATTAAATGTTGAGTTATATTGTTTTCTAGTGTATGTGTCTACAATACTATCTGTCTATCTAAGGCATCCTCAAACTACGGCCCGCAGGCCACATGCAGCCCGCCGAGGACATTTATCTGGCCCTCTGGGTATTTTTGCCACCGCTGCCTGTCCTGCTTAAAATATGTGCAGTGTGCATAGGAATTTGTTCATAGTTTTTTTTTTTTAAACTATAGTCCGGCCCTCCAACGGTCTGAGAGACAGTGAATTGGCCCCTGTTTAAAAAGTTTGAGGGCCCCTGATCTATCTAATAAAATAGTAATATGCAAATTAGGCATAACTCTGTCACAAAGATGGCCACCCCCATGGCCACAAGATGGCCGCACCCATTCCGGCTCAGCCCCACCACTGAAGTGGTCAGGCCTGTTAGCCAGGCAGGTGGCAGGGGAGGTGGGGGGGGGGGAGGGGGCGTCGAGGGATGAAACAGGCAATCAGAGAGGGCTGGGGGTACCCTGCCCAGTCCAGAGGCCTCAGACATGGACAAGTGTGAGGCCAGAGATTGGAGGGGCAGGGGCAGAGCTGGTGGTCGGCAGGGTATGAAGGTGCCTTACCCAGGCATAAGGCCTGGGCCAGAGGCCTCAGGCCTGAGCAGGGGCAAGGCCGGAGATCGCAGAGGCCTGGGCTCCAAAGAGCCAGTGATCGGTGGGGCATGGGTGGAGCCAGCAAAGCACAATTCTGGGGATCCCTTGCCCAGGCCTACAGCCTTGGCCAGAAGCCATAGTGGGGCAGAGGCGGAGCCCCCGATCGGAGGGGCCTGGGAGTCTCCTGACCAGGCCTGCAGCCTTGGCCAGAGGCTGCCAGTGGGGCAAGGGCAGAGCCAGCGATGGCAGGGAGCAGGATCAGAGCTGGTGATCAGAGGGGTCTGGGGGTCACCTGCCCAGGCCTGCATCCTCGGCCAGAGGTTACAGGCCTGGGCAGGGGTGGAGCTGGGATTGGAGGGGGAGAGGTGAAGCCATTGATCAGAATGAACTACAGAGGAAACATTTTCTTACTGCTCATTGGCTAAGCTCCCTATATGCCACTGGTAATATTCTTAGTAACTTGGGTAATAAGAATCCAAAAAGGCGATCTAGGGTTTTTCCATCACACTCCTGGAGAAAAAAAATGAAGGTCCACTGCTGGAGGGTTAAGAAATGCCATATCCTGCCATAGCCAATTTGGTTCAGTGCATAATGCCTTAGCCTTCTGACTGTAGGGTCTGGGTTCAATTCTGACCAAGGACATGTACCTAGGTTGCAGGCTCCTCCCTGGCCAGGGCCCAAGTTAGGGCATATGCAGGAGGCAAGCAATCAAAATGTTCCTCTCACTTTGTTGTTTCTCTCTGTTTTTCCCTTCTCGTCCACATTCTTTAAAAATCAATGCAAACATATCCTCAGGTGAGGATAAAAAAGAAAGAAAGAAATCTCATATTCTATGAAAGACACATCTTGAAAATGCCTAAAGGAAATTGTCATTTTTTTCATGGTGAAGGGACTGGAGTCCGTGTTGATGAAAACACCTTGGTGGCTGCGGTGACTGGCAGTGGCTGCAGCAGGGGGGTGATGGGGTTGGTGGCTTCCCCTGATTAGCCTGGTTGCCTCCCACAAAGGGAGGCCAGGCTGCAGCTTAGGCCTGCTCCCCAAGGGGAGCTGGGAGCGGGCCTAAGCTGTCAGTAGGACACCTCCTGAGGGCTCCCAATATGTGAGAGGGGGCAGGCTGGGCTGATGAACTCCCCCCACCCCAGTGCAAGAATTTTGTGCACCAGGCCCCTAGTATATATATAAAAGCCTAAGTGACCATTTGACCATTCAACCAGTAACTGTGATGCACACTGACCACCAGGGGCCAGATGCTGAATGCATAGGAATGGAAACATGGAACAAACTGATGAATCTCAGAGGAAAGGGTGAGGAGAAGGGTGGAAAGAGATTAACCAAAGATCTTATACGTATACTAGAGGCCTGGTTTTCTGGATTTGTGCACTGGTGGGGTCCCTCAGCCTGGCCTGTGGGGATCGGGCCTAAACTGGCTCTCCGACATCCCTTGAGGGGTCCTGGATTATGAGAGGGTGCAGGCCAGGCCAAGGGACCCCACCAGTGCACGAATTCGTGCACCAGGCCTCTAAAATACTATACTACTAAAATACTATACAAATACTGCCTAACCCAGTGCTTGGCTTCCTTTGAACAGCTCTCCATCCTTTTAACCAATTCTGGAATAGACCAGCTCACATCTTTGGACATTAATAGCTCAAATGGTAGGAAGGAACTACTACTTACAAAAGTCTATTTGTAAATCAATCAAATATTAATCTTACCTTATGTTCAGTCTTACTATTGGGTTGCCCTTTTCATCTAAAAAGATTTAACACATATTTTGATGAGGTATTTTCAAATTACTCCTTTTATTGGGCAGATCTTCACACTTTTTTTGTCCTTCTTTAATCTCAAATCAGTTGTCTATCTTCAGTAACTTTTTATTTTTTCCAAAAGGGTTAAATGTTTCTACCTTTTTTACTTTTGTCTATTGCCTTTTTTCTTTTTCTACTCACCTTGATATTCTGTCCTTGTCTCATTTATAGTCTCATGCTCTTGTTTTCCTGCTAATTTCCCCCTCAATTTCTACTGTGTTTTCCTTTTTTCTCCTCTGGATTTCCAACATAGATATGCTCCTTGAAGTTTCATGAGTCAAAAACTAAAGAACAATTAACAAAAAACAAAAAAAAAACAAAAACAAAAAAACAAACTATGAAATATTTTTGTACAGAAAAACCTTACAAGGATTCTGCAGGAATTGGTGTTAGGTGTGGTGTTATGTAACATCAGTTAACAAAGGGAAGTAAACAGTCTGTTAATTAAATTCACAGATAATATTAAACAGGGAGGTACTGAAAAGCAGAACAATATACAAAAGAAAAGAGAGGAAAAATAGCTTTTTAGTAAAACAATCTTTAAGGACAGTTGCTACTGTGCTTTAAGGAATGTTAATCCAAATATTAAATTAAATAGTATTTAATGAATAAATGATTAAAAATGCTGAATAAAGACTTGTGGGTGAAAGGAATCTGAACATTTAATTTAAAAAAATTTTTTTAATCAGAATAAGATTTTAGCTTATTCTGATTTTATTGGAAACCCAAGTATTCTAAAATATTTTGATACTTCAGTGTATGAAAGGTAATTCTTAGGCAGTAACCTCAAGGTGTTTACAACAAATATATGAGTAACACCTAAGGGGAAGATTAAGCAAGAAATGATAAAGAGCTTACAGCTGTGTTTAAAGAATTTCAAATTGTGTTTGATACCCTAGTACATACTTAGCTGTACAAACAGGCTTCTAAGCTATGCAAATAGTGTCAAAAGGTTTCATTGCATTTGCTCACCTCATCTTCAAATCCTCAAGACAACAAATTTCCTTATTAGAGAAATGTTTTGAGAAAATAATATTGAGGAGGTACAAGTTAAAGGAAATTATTTTGATGAAAAAGTAAATAATGCCCCGACCAGTTTGGCTCAGTAGATGAAGCGTCAGCCTGTGGACTGAAGGGTCCTGGATTTGATTCCAGTCAAGGGCATGTCCTTGGTTGCAGGCACATCCCCAGCGGAAGGTGTGCAGGATGCAGCTGATCGATGTTTCTCTCTCATCGATGTTTCTGACTCTCTATCCCTCTCCCTTCTTCTCTGTAAAAAATTAATAAAATATATTTTTAAAAAAGAAAAAGTAAACAGTTCTGCAGATATTACAGTATGTGGTATAACAACTGAATACAATTTATGAAAATTATAAACACCACTAGAGGCCAGTGCACAAAAATTTGTACACTCAGAGGGGGTCCCTCACCCCAGCCTGTGCCTCTCACAGTCTGGGACCCCTTGGGGGATGTCCACCTGCTGGCTTAGGCTCGCTTCCCAGGGTATCAGGCCTAAGCTGGCAGTCAGACATCCCTCTGGCAACCCAGGAGCCCTTGGGGGATGTCCACTTGCCAGCGGGGAGCAGGCCTAAGCTGCAGTCAGACATCCTTAGTGCTGCTAAGGAAATGGGAGAGGCTCCCACCACCACCGCTGTACTGGCAGCTGTCAGCCTGGCTTGTGGCTCAGCAGAGCTCCTCCTGTGGAAACGCACTGACCACCAGGGGGCAGCTCCTTCATTGAACATCTGGCCCCTGGTGGTCAGTGTGTGTCATAGTGACCAGTTATTCCCAGTCATTCAATATGCATATTACCCTTTTATTATATAGGATAGAGGCCTGGTGCATGGGTGGGGGCTGGCTGGTTTGCCCTGAAGGATGTTCCAGATCAGGGTGGGGATCCCGCTGGGGTGCCTGGCCAGCCTGGGTGAGTGGTTGATGGCTGTTTGTAGGCTGACCCCATCCCCTTCAGTGTGAGGGTCCCCCCTCAGGTGTTGGCCAGCCCGAGTAAGGAGCTGATGGCTGTTTGAAGGCTGGCCAAGACGCCAGCAGGGACCCTCACCCCATGAAATACTCTATCACTACTTTGTTCTGTTTCTTTGCTTATTACAGCCACTGCTTTTATTGGTTTTTGACTGTACCAACCACCTCTCTTTCTATACCTCTCTACCTCATGATTCCTGCTTACTTGTGGCTTTCACTACTTGTTTACTTGCACTTACAAATATCTAAGTGCCAGGGAAACAACAGTGAGCCAAATATGCATGGTCTTTGTTTTGCTCTTATGGAGCATACATTTTAGAGTTGAGAAAGACATTTAATCAACTGGCCACATAAATAAATGCAGCACTTAACAATGAGGTAGATTATATTAAGGAAGAAAAGACTAAGCTGAATGGATGTATTTTGTCAAGATTTTATAGTCACTTGACAGAGTTTTTGTTGAGTGTTCACAGAGTGTCACAGTATAATAATGCCGACAGTAAATCAGCCCCAAGCCTGGGATGCTGGGACAAGTAGATTATATTTAAATCCTTCCTCTGCCCCTACTATATCTGTAACTCAGCTAGTTATTTAACCTCAGAGTCTCAGCTGTCACATCTTTTAACTGTATGGGTAACAATACCTATTGGCTTAGGTTGAGTGCACCCAGAAGCAGACCCTGAGACATGAATTGGATTGTAAATTAGTGGTGTTCCCAAGAAACTCTATTGCAGAGAGCGGTAGGGAGACAGGGAAGGGAAGGAAGCCAAGAAAGGGTCTGTTGTCAAATAGGCAATCACCATGGGCAAGGGTGGGCCTCAGTTCCATAGCAGAACTGTGGGAAACCAAGTCAATCACATCTCAGAGTTATCCTACTTGAGGAGTGAGAAGGCTGGGGGTATTTATCCTCCAACTCCCTTCCATCTTTTGTTAATAGAGTTTTAACTGATTAGACGTGAAAATCAAAGATGACAGAGGTTTGCTCTGACCGGTTTGGCTCAGTGGATAGAGCGTCGGCCTGCTGACTGAAAGGTCCCAGGTTTGATTCTGGTCAAGGGCATGTACCTTGGTTGCGGGCATATTCTCAGTAGGAGGTGTGCAGGAGGCAGCTGATCCATGTTTCTCTCTCATCGATGTTTCTAACTCTAGCCCTCTCCCTTCCTCTCTGTAAAAAATCAATAAAATATATTTTTTAAAAAAAGAAAGATGACAGAGGTTTATTTGTGTGCTTACTTGTTTGTTTGTTTTTAATGACTCCAATATATTAAACCTCAGAGGATAGGACTGGTAGATTGTAATCCTTAGGATTTGCTCCCTATTTATTTGTAAAAGAATTATATGTCCCCACTCCTTGTCAGGTGATTTGCAGTGCCTTCCTAACAATGGCAGATTTGGCCATTATCAGGTTTGGCCATGTGGTTTGCTTTGGCCAATGATATATAAACAGAAATAATATATGCCATTGAATATTTCTGCCAACAATGTCGCTCTTTTCTATTGCCATAAGAATAGAAAGTTCTGAACAGAGACTTGTTCTTGAATAAGAAGATAACATGGAGCAAAACCACAGGCAACTTTGTCATCAAACATGTAATGTGAACAATGAATGAGCCATTATTATTTTAAATAACATTTCTAGGATCATTTGCTACTGAAGCAAAGCTAACTAATAAAGGCAATCAGGCTATAACAAATAGTCAAATATAGTAAAACATAATGGTGATTTGGTATTATGCTAATGGATTAGAAAATGATACAAGTTTATTTGGGCTAAAATCTGAATTATAAATAAGCTTTTGCTACCATTTAGAAATAACCAAAAATATCTTCCATAAGATTATGAAGATTATTGAAGAATGAAAAGGCTTTAAAATCTTAATTATTTAGGTAACTATCTACATAGTCATAGCGAGGACAAAGTGCATTGATTTATCTACAGAATTCAAACAATCATGATATATAGGATAAATAATTAGGTTTTTGTTTGGGGTGGGTACTCCTCGGTCTTTTTGATTGAATTATTAGAACTGATTTAGTTTTTACCATTTCTCTAATTGCTTTGTTTCTTAACAAATCCAAAAGCTGATGTCTTATCTAATAAAAAATGATAGTCATTAAATTTCTATATTCTGGGGGATGCTTGAAGGAAATAGAGAAGCATATCAAAGATTTTTTTATTGAAAAATCAAATAAAATAGAGTAGTTTGAAAAATACAGTGCCAGATTATTTTTCTAGGCGTTTAAAAATTTATGACTTATGCACATAGCCTGACTTGTTTAAAACCGTGCTTTCCTAAGGGAAAACAGTGAGTCTTTTAAAACTTGGCATTAGCCAAACCATGATATGATTTTGGCCTGAAGTTTCTTAAATACATTATATATTGATGATTATTTCCTGGAACATTTTGACTGAGGTCATGGACAATATGCTGTTTATATAATCTTTGTTCTTAGATGATATAAGTATGTTTAGCTTTTAAAAATATTCTATTAAACTAATCGTCATAACATCACAGGAATGAATTTACCTAATTCAGTAATTATTGGAAGAGTATGTGGTTATACTTATTCTTTTCTATGTTTTGGAACTATAAAGGCTTCATATTGTATTGTTCATCTGATGTGAAGAAAAGTTCTGAATAAAAATCTGTGATTCATTTTCATCTAAAATAATTTGCTGTTCCTTATAGTAATTATTTTTATTTTTAAATTGATTTGAAATTTTCTGTTTTTGGTAAATGGAAAAATAATGTTTTCTTTTATATAGACTAGATAAATGTTTTTAATTAAGGCTATGTCATATGCACCTCATAACAATAATAAAGTTATTTCTAAAAGTTTTATATTAGTCTTACATTCTGTCATAGTAAATATTTTATAATTTATATTGTTGATTAACTTTGATAAATTACCATTTATTGTTACTTCTGTAATTAAAATAAAATTTTAGCGAAAGATAAAAGTAGACAATACTATGATAAGATTTAAGGATTCTGCAGGGAAAAAACACAGTGAAGTGATTTTATGGCAGATCTTATTAGTTTATTCATAAACCTCATCCTAACTCTTTCTTGCTAACTGAACCTTGATGTTCAGGATGACAGTGTGTCCAGCTTGAGCACTGAATTCTAACTGCTCCAAGCCAATATTTGACAATTCTGTTCCTCTTTGTCATTTAATTGCCCCGCCACCCTTACAAACAAACACGGACATGTCATCCAGCTGGGTTCCTTTATGGCTTCTGGATTTGTGTCATAGTTAAAAAGACCTTCTCCATTATAAGTCTATCTGAGAAATTCTCTGAAGTTATCTTCTGGTGCTTTTATGGTTTCAGTTTTATGCTATTTAAATCTTCAATTCATCTGGAATTTCTTTTAGTATAAAGAGTGAAGTAGTCATCTACCTCTTTTTTCTCTCTAAATATAATTTTCTCCACTCATGACTTACTATCTTTACTTTGCCTTTTCTCCCATTGCACACATATCCTACTTTTAAAAAAGCTTTGACTCTCAGAGTGAGTTATTATTGAAAGGAGGACGTAACATTAGAACTCTTATATTTTAATTATCTTTGGCATTCAGGGAAAGCTTCTATTATACTTATAAATTTGGATAATGGGAGATCAAGGAGAACCTACTTGCAATGCTTCTTCTTTCCTCCACTGCACACAAACATCAACTGTTGAATGAAAATACCGAGGAGGAAAAAGAGAAACTTGCATAAATAAATGTGAAATAAATAATGTGAAAAGTTTGGCAATAGTTTTGTATGTCAAAGAGATTTCTGGCACCACACTTTATGAAAGTTAAATAGAGGCCTTTTGTATGTTGTGTTTTTAACAAAGTAGGGAATTACTTCCTGCTTTCTGCATAGGAAATATGCTTCATGTATCCCCTTTCCTCTGAATGGATCATGATTCTCTTTACATAGAGAAGTAGAATACAACCATTTACAGTTATGATCTGGGTTAGGAACACAGGTTTACAGGAAAATCCCCTTTAAAATAATATCTATCCCTATTAATAAATTTGAGAAAAAATTATTAACACTGGCAAAACATGAATACTTGTTAAAGCTAGATGATGATAATACTTTGAGGTTTATCATCCCAATCCTTCTACTTTTAGGTAGCTTTTAAAGTTCCACAACAAAAAGAAAAGAGTGCTATTTTAATATATATTTTACTTTGTAAAAAGATCTTTAGAACAATAGGAAAAGAGGTTTTAGCAAGAGGTGAGGAGAACCTCATCTCCTCAACCAACAACTGGGAATAAAAAGTTATAATTTTCCAAGCATTTGGAAATAACTCTTGCCCAACCAAGAGGAAGGAAAAGCCTGAGAGGAGGACATACAAAATGCATCTGAAGTCTTAGTCAGTTTGGTTCAGTGGATAGAGCATTGGCCTGGAGACCAAAGGTTCCCAGTTTCAATTCCAATCAAGGGCATGTATCTTGGTTGCAGAGTCCTCCCCAGCTGGGTCCTGGTTGGGGCTCCTGCAGGAAACGACCAATCAATGTGTTTCTCACATATAGATGTTTCTCTCTGTCTTTCCCTCTCTTTTCCACTCTCCCTAAAAATCAATGGAAAAAAATCCTCTGGTAAGGATTAATAAAACAAACAAACAAAAAAAAAAACAAGCAAAATGCATCTGAAGACATCTATCAAAAGTTTTTGAAAATGCAATGTCTTTCCATTTGACTGAAGTTGCATTACAATACTCCATTAGTCTGTCTGACTAGTTGTTATGAGTCAATATCACACCCCAACTTTTAGGACATTATGTCATAGTTTGTAGCTATTTATTATTATTTTCTTTTTGTGAACAAAGGGTCTTTCTCTTCACTATAGTTTTGTGCTGTTAAGGCAAAGTTAGAATAAGAACATTTAGATTAGTAACCACCAAAATAAATAAATATATGTATACATATTTACAAACATATGTATAGAAAACCTTTTATTTCTATTTCAGTTCTCAGATTCAAATATTCTTTGATTTGAAATTGAGATAGAAACTACTTGACGTTCATTAAGCATTTAATTTGCATTGAATTCTCACTCAAATTTTTCTACTTCTGTAGCTTCATTTTTATCAGGGTTCACTTCTGCAAAAATGTTAAGTAAAAGAACAAGAAGGAAAGTTTGGTGAATGTGGTATGGTCTGTTCTAAAGCCAGATCTCTTGTGAGTGATTCAAGCCAAAAGTTAAAGCATTCCCTTCTCCTTCTCTGATTAAAAGAAAAGACAGTGGGGTGGAAGGATACAAGAAAAATAAAAAATGAAAATTGTTTTCAAGTTGACATGGTCTGGTGTTGAAATAAAGTAAGCCCAGGGTTATTAATTTCAGTTAAATTAAATGAGCTGCACTTAGGTTAGTCTAAAGCAGCGGTTCTCAACCTGTGGGTTGCGACCTCTTAGGGGGTTGAATGATCCTTTCACAGTGGTCGCCTAAATACATCCTGTATATCAGATATTTACATTATGATTCACAACAGTAGCAACATTACAGTTATGAAGTAGCAATGAAAATAACTTTATGGTTGGGGGTCACCACAACATGAGGAACTGTATTAAAGGGTCGCAGCATTGGGAAGGTTGAGAACCACTGGGAGTCTAAAGCATGTGTGTTAATCATTATAAAGTTATGTTAATTTCATTACCACTGATTCAAGTATTAGTTAACATTAAATCAAAAGTCATCATATATGGAAAGCCCTCATTGCGCATTCATTTTCCCACTAAGTTCGGGACACAGAATAATGAAAAGACCACAGGCATTGTTTCTAGTTAGAACAGCTTGTGTTGCAGATCTAATGTTAGGGCAGTGCAAGACTGCAGCAGGACCAATAGGGATGCAGAGGAAATGCCCGGCCCAGGACCTTCCCTCGACCAATCAACAGGGGCCACACATGTTACCCCACCCACTACTTCTGGTCCTATAAATTCTTTGTTTTCCTGAAACCTGCACTTCCTCCTGTCGCGCTGCTGTGCCAGTGAGCATGTGTGGAAGTCTGAGTTAACTCGAATAATAAAGGCCTCATGTTTTTATATCGGAGTCGGGCTCACTCGTGGTCTTTGGGAATCACGATATCTGAGTCTAATACAAGTTAAGCGATTTTAGGCAAATCAAGCTTAAAGAACTTCAATTTCTGTATATGTAATTTTACTGACTATATTTTTTAGTTCTAGAAGTTCTATTTGCTATTTTTTCAATATTACCTGATACTGTTTGAGAATGTCAGAGTTTTAGGTCTTTCTTTCTTCCTTCCTTCCTTCCTTCCTTCCTTCCTTCCTTCCTTCCTTCCTTCCTTCCTTTCTCCTTCCTTCCTTCCTTCCTTCCTTCCTTCCTTCCTTCCTTTCTCTCTCTCTCTCTCTCTCTCTCTCTCTCTCTCTCTCTCTCTCTCTCTCTTTCTTTCTTTCTTTCTTTCTTTCTTTCTTTCTTTCTTTCTTTCTTTCTTTCTAGTTTCCCATCACCGTTTATCCCTCCTATACCCTCTTCCACCACCACCCACCACAATCACCACACTATTGCCCATGTCCATGTGTCCATAAGTTCTTTCTCTTTGTTTTTCTTTTTTGCTCAATCCCTTATTACCCTATCCCCCAACCCACCAGAGCTATCTACCTGCCTTTCAATCATTGAACATACTTATGTTGTAGTCAATATCTAATAATTCTATTTCTAAAGTTCTTAGGGGGTCTAACCATGCTGTTTGTTGACTTTAAATCATGATGGATTATTTCCTTGTATGTTTCCTTGTATGTTATGAGAATATTTTAATCACAGCTTTATTTGTGGGAATCCTGTACAATGTACCCTCACAATGTACTTTTGTATCTAGGCTAGTTGAAGTAATAGGAATAATACTTATCTTCCTGAAACAACTAAAATATAGACAAGATAAATGGAGCAAGTTTTATTTATTTATTTATTTTAATATATTTTATTGATTTTTTACAGAGAGGAAGGGAGAGAGAGAGTGAGAAACATCGATGAGAGAAATATCTATCAGCCGCCTCCTGCATACCCTCTAATGGGGATGTGCCCACAACCAAGGTACATGCCCTTGACCGCAATCGAACCTGGGACCTTTCAGTCCGCAGGCTGACACTCTATCCACTGAGCCAAACCGGTTAGGGCTTTTTTATTTAGTTATTTATTTATTTTTTAAATAATAGACATTGTCCAGCCAGCATGACTCAGTGGTTGAGTGTTGACTTATAAACCAGGTTTGATTCCCAATCAAGGAACATGCCCGGGTTGCAGGCTCAATCCCCAGTGTGGGGCATGCAGGAGGCAGCCAGTCAATGAGTCTCTTCATACAGATCTCTGAATTTCCCTCCCTCTTCTTTTCTTTCTGAAATCAATAAAATATATTTTAGAAAATAACACATTAAGCAACAAAGACAATGATCCCTGAGAGATGGGAAACAAATAAAGTGAGATCGATGATTAAGGATTTCCAGGGAAAGGGTATCCAGGAGAAAGTTGGCAGTTTTTATGAGTTGAGGAGATGAAAGTAGAAATGTGGAATGTGGAAAGGCCAAGGAGGCTGGAGTTTACACATCAGAATATCTGGAGAAGGGGCGGAGGAGAGGGGAGAGAGGGAGAGGAGAAAGAGAGAGAAATTCAGAGATCTGTATGAGGAGAATTTCTATACCAATTAAAAGCGGAAATTGATTGGATTAAAAAAAGGATAGAGCTGGAGAAACAAGATGGCGGCATAGGGTAGACACCGTATATGCAGCTGTGAACAACTATTTCAGAAAAACCACGAAAAGAACACACGGACACCACTCGCACCCACAGGACGGCTGGCTGAGTGAAAATCCTACAACCAGAGAAGAGTCTGAGACTCAGAGCAGCAGCGGAAGCAAAGTACAGAGGTACGGAGGCGCG
>PVJC01022169.1:0-27574 GCA_004026665.1 Murina feae | reverse complement strand
AAGAAAAGAAAAGAAAAGAAAAGAAAAGAAAAGAAAAGAAAAGAAAAGAAAAGAAAAGAAAAGAAAAGAAAAGAAAAGAAAAGAAAAGAAAAGAAAAGAAAAGAAAAGAAAAGAAAAGAAAAGAAAAGAAGGAAATGCAAAACCAGTCAGGTCAGCCAAGAGCTGACACTGGTCATGCTCACAAATGAGCCAACTGTGGGACTGAGATGAGGAAGCGAGCAGCCCCCAGGTAGACCAGGAACTTTTCTGAGTGCATCCCAAAGAAGATGAAGTAGCTAAAAAAGGTTGGAGAGAGCGGTAGGGGCCCAGAGGCTAGCAGGTTCCATGCACATAAACTGCCACAGCATCACTGGGCCTTTGTCAGTAGGATCCTGTTGAGTCTGGAAAGCAAAGTTAATAATTTCCATGACTACGTTCTGTTTTCTAGTTGGAGTCTGTGACCATCCGTTGAAGCCAGTATCACAGTCTTTCGGAAACAGGGGTGGAGGGATGGTGAAGCACACACTAGCCATGACATTCACCTCTGTTGTTGATGACAACCCTTCCCTCCCCTGCAACTACCTTTTCAGAGAAGAGACTATTTCCTAAGAATTAGGGCTGCTATTTTTTTAAGTTTATTTTCATTTAATTACATTTATTTTGAATGGGGAACATAGGCATGTGGTAAAAAAATTTAAATGTTATCAAATATACATAAAAGAAACAGTAAACTCCCACATCCCCATCATCTGGCTCCCCAGGCCCTCTCTCCTTCCCAGAGGAGCCACCACTGTTATCTGTTCCTTTCCTGACCTTTCTGGAATATTTTACATACACACACACACACACACACACACACACACACATATATATATATATATATATATATATATATATATATATAATGCATATATAGACAACATTTTAAAAATACAATAGTGCATTATACATAATTCTCTGCATTCTGCTTTTTTTCACTTAATGATATATCTTAGTACTATGGTACTGACTCAAGGTTTAATAGCTATGTAGTATGATTTGAACATAATCTAATTTATATAACCATCCCCTATAGCAGATATTTAGTTTAGTTTAGCAAATGCACGCACATGCCAAGAAATGCGAAACCAGTTAGGTCAGCCAAGAGCTGACACTTGTCATGCTCTCAAATGAGCCAACTGTGAGACCAGGACGAGAAATGGGCAGCCACCAGGTAGACCAGGAACTTTTCTGAGGATATGAGTGCATCCCAAAGAAGATGAAGTAGATTAAAAAAAAGGATATTTAGTTTAGTTCCCATCTTTTGCTTTTAGAATGTTTTAATAAATGATTTCATACTTCACAATGCCACTTAAATTCATAGTCCTTTTAAAGATCAGTAAGAGGTTATTTCTAACATAATCATGTTTCTTCTCTATGGATTTCCATCTATCAAAGAGCAGGACTATACTTCATAGCAGCTATCAAACTGAAGTCTAAAGCAGAGGTCCAAATTGATAGCCACAGGCTAAAACTGACATATAGATGTGTGTTTAGTCCACACTATTGTTTTTCTAAATGAAATAAACTGTCAGCATGAAAACTGTCAGAATTTTGATGTGATTTAGAGAAATCACATCAATTATAAGATGTGGGTGTCTCTTGAATAATTAAATTTTAGCAATGCTGGGCTCCCAATGTGGCCCAACAGTGGTCAGCTGGAGCTGAGTAAAAGCTGTTCAGTTCTGAAGTGGTCTGGGCTTCCTCTCACCCACGTGACCATGAGGAGAACCAAGATTGCTCCACATCTTCGAGGTGGTGTCAGCTGTCATTTATCATCACACATTCTCTACTTCTACCTCTTTTGCAGAGAAAAAAAAGCGAAACATTTTGTACTCAAATGTCCCATAATAGTAGAAAAAAAAGAAAAGACATATATATATACTCACCACTACTCCCTATTGCCTTATGCCCAGATGTTTCTGCATTCATTTATGTAACTAGCCTGACACTTGAAAGCCTTGGTGAGAGGGAGAGAGGGAGGAACGGATCAGGAGGGAGGGAGAAAAAATAAGAGAAAGAATACATTTGGAAAACAAAAGTGTATCTGAATTTGACCTCTGCCTAGATAGTGTCAGCATCCGGATGAAGAGCTAGGCATGCATATCCTTACAATTACATATTCTAAGAAGTAGTAGCCAAGACAAAGGATTTTGAAACTTATTATGGTCATAAGAAGGGAGATCTGGGAGCAGGAGGCCAGCAAGAGAGGAAGGAATAATCAGATCAGATGTCAGGCGGCCTGGGAATCAGCGTGGCCTGGCAGTTCCTGGCTCTAGCAAGCAGAGAATCCCCAAATGTTTAAAAGAACCAGACCCTCCCAAGGGCAAACATTTTCAGAAAAAGTCTAATAGAGGCCTATTTATCTCTCTCTCTCTCTCCTTTTTTATTTAAACACTCCTTCCATTTGTCACCTCCTTTTGGCAGGTTTGACCTGGAAAGGATTATTTATTTTTTTAATTCCATTTGTATATATAAAAAAATAAATCACCTTAATCTGTCCAGTGGACTTTGCAGCAGAAGTAGCCAATCCGCTGATTCTGGAGGAAGAAGAGCAGCTGGCAAAACTAATCAATGTTGGACATTTGCATATTTCCCCTTTTTTATGGTCTCCCCTGGTGCCGGGAAATTGGTTTTCTGTGTTGGAAGAGGAGTGTGGAGAGCAGCTGCTGCCTCCTGGTCCAGTGCGTAGTAAAGGAGGGAGCGTGGAGCAGAATTCATCTGCCAAATCTCCCAACAGGTTAACCAGTTCTAGAGCGAGCAAGTCACAGCTCTTGCTTTTGAAGCTTCTTTGTATTGAGCATAAACATCTGCGTTTCTGTGAATAAGGTAGCTCTCTCCAGATTCTCTCTCTCTATAAACTATATGCAGCAAGATGGTGTTTCTGAGGCTTGATGATCCCCTGCTGATAAGATGCTAACCCCCCCAAAAAATTTAAATACAAGTATAAACTTGAAAAAAAAAAAAGAAACACAAACTATGCATGCCACTGAAATTAGGCAGCAATGCAGCGCCCACTCAAATTACTGCTTCCTGCCTGCCATGCATTGTGTGCTACACAAGCATCATCTCACTTAATTTTCTCAGCCCTGAAAGATATGGGCTATTGTTAACCCCGTTTTATAGATGGAGAATCTGAGGTCAGAAAAGCATAGCGGTCTTCTCACAGGCTCTAGGCTTGTAAATGACAGAGCTGATACGGATCTAGGTCTTTCTGACTCCCTTGTATACTTAGCTAAGTTCCTGGCAAGCTTCCTTCACAGGACAAGCATTCTACAAGGATGCTGGGATTGCATCTTTAATGAGGCCCACTGAGTGTACTCCCTTTGGAATCTGTAACACTGCAGACGGGAATCACTCAGGGAGAAGAAACCTTTGCATCCTATTTGTTATGTGGTATTTTTCCTCCCGCACCTTCTCCACACGAAGCAGTCCATTGCTGGGCCCTTTCTCCTCAAACAATTCACAACTGAAGCGGCTACCCCCGGACCTCACTTCTGTTCTGTAGGAATATTTCTTCTATTGGCCACTTCTCTTGGCAACGCCTATGTTCTCTTTGATGTCCTCAAAAGTAAAGTCATCGTTCACTAGGCTGACAGCATACCCTTCACTGCAATTTCCTGGTCAGAGAGCCACGCCTAAAGCAGGTCACCTGTCCTGTGATCCATGAAGCTTTAGGCTTCCCAGGCCATCTCTCTCCAAACAAATCTTTAGTAATAGTGTTTTTTAATAATTACTTTTCGTTTGCATACAGTACAATACTCTTTGTAGCATAGAGTTCTATGAGTTGTTGTTTTTTAAGTGTATAACTTTACATAACCACTACCTCAATCAAGATAAGAGCTCTTCTATCCTCTCCCTAACACTCCCTCATGCTTGGTTGTCACCAACCTGACGCCAACCACTGATTAATTTCTGTGCCTATTAGTTTGTCTTAGAACATGCACTCATACATAGTGTTTCCCTTTGAGCCTGGTTTCTTTCATTCAGGATAATTCATGTGAATTCATCCTGTTTGTGCGTGTCAATGGAGCCTATTTTTATTGGTGAGTAATATTCCACTGTATAAATGTTCCATGGATTCTCAATCCATTTATGAACTGAGGAGCAACAGGATTGTTTTTGGTTTTTGATGACTATGAATAAAACTGTTATAACCCTTTGTGCACAGGATTTGTGTAAAACATAGATTTTTGTTTCACTTATGAAAACACCTAGGAATAGAATCAATGGGCCATATAGTAAGTTCATGTTTCACTTTATGAGAAACTGCTGAACTATTTTCCAAAGTGATTCTAACATTTAGCATTTCTGCCAGCAACACATGGGAGTGCCAGTTGTTCCACATTTTTGTCAGCACTTGATATTGTCAGGGTTGTTTTGTTTTTTGGTATTCCAATAGGTATGTAGTGGTGTCTCATATGGGCTTTTAAAAAAAAATTTTTTTTTGGTTTTTAGATAAAGAAGAAGGAAGAGATAGAAACATTGATGAGAGAGAAACATCCATTGGCTGCCTCCTGCATGCCCCCTACTAGGGATTAAGCCTGCAACCTGGGCATGTGTCCCGACCTCAAATCAAACAGGTGACTTCTTGGTACATGAGATGACACTCAACCAATTAAGCCATAACTGGCTGGGCATCATATGGTTTGGTTTTAAGGCAATTCTCATATGCTTCTTATTCTATTCATATATCTTCTCAGGCAAAGTGCCTCTCAAATCTTTTGCACATTTTTAACATTGGGTATGTATTTTGAGTGATATTCTTATAATTTAGGGATGTGTTCATTTTAAGTTGGTCCTTTTTAAAAATTTAAAATATCCCGGAATGACAACCCATTAAGCTTTTATAGGTCACTAATGTCTCAGTATAAATTAATGTTTTTTTAATTAAAAAATATATAAGCAACTACCATTTACAGCTCTTTGTACTAGGGACTATGAATACAAAATAAGTAAACACAGTCCGGTTTCAAAGAGGCTTGTTTAATCAGATTGCTATCAACATAGCTAAGTAAAGCCAATGCTGAGGTAAAAGGGAATTTATAAAGTAGAGCTGAGATCAGCACAGTCATTTCAGAGCAGGGGTTCTTGCAGTGAGCTCACTGCACCAGCAGCATTCAAGTTACCTAGAAATTTGATAGAAACCTATTGATCAGAAACTCTGGGAAGGGTCCCAGTAATCTGTGTCTCAAGTGCTCTAGGTTATCCTGGGGTACATGTGAGAGCAAGGGGAACTGCTGAAGATGTCTAAAGAAGGAACTGAATGGAGGAAAATTTTGCTCGAGGCTCAAGTTTCAGATTCATGTGCAACTGAGCAGTTTTGTTGTTTTCTGATTCTCATCCCATAGTATTTAGACTTGAAAATCTGGTGGGTAAAGTGCCCCCTAGGTACTTCCGAGTTAGCATCATACTCATGGGATAGTTACTTGGTCCTGTATGTTAATTCTGAGGGCAGTCAGCTGGTCAGCCCAGAGAGGTGTGATCTCTCCCCTCATCATCCTCTTTCATTTCCAGATCGATCAATCATATCAAGAGAAAAAAAGAAAAAGATAGTATATTCTAAGTGAACAGAAACAGCAATAGATGCAAGCCTATTCTAAAAGATTAATAATCTTACCTCAGCACTTCTCTCCTGATTCCAAGAATTTCTTTCCTTTGTATTTTTGTTGATATTATTTCTCCTTCAGAAAATTTTTGAGGATTAGGAAGTTCTTGGAGGAGTTAGTCATTCTTACCTTGTACACACCACTATAGAATGGTTTCAAGAGGATAAAATATTTTCTTAAGAAACAAGAGAAGTCAGAGACCACTTTGTGAAACATTTAGTCTAACTCAAGTTCTACTCTTCCTCCGCCATATCATTTCACTATTTTCCAGAATGACAGGCATCCACTCAACTGTGCTACATGCAAAACTTTGCTGTGTACCATGATCAGAAGCAGGAGACAGAGTGACCTCACAGAAAGCCAGAGCAGAGGGTGGGATCCGGTAAGTGCTTGGTGAGCTACATAAACAAATCATCAGAGAGATGCCAGGGTGCGGGGATGATATCTGGTGGGGCGTTTGGCCTTGACTGATAGAAACTGTATTTAAAAATAGAGATATGAAGATAGCATTCCAGATATATATATATATATATATATATATATATATATATATATACACACACACACACACACACAATAAAATTAAATTTATGTCAACCAAAACCTGTCTATGAATGTGCACAGCAATATTATACAAATAGACAAAAACTAGAATCACCAAATGATGGATGGATAAGCAAAGGTAGTATATCCATACAATGAATATTATTTGGCCTACCCAAATGATCACATCCCACTAAGCCCCAGCAAGATTTTTGTCATGGAGTTCTTCAGCCACTGCTTACTCCACACTTTATTTTACAGGTGAGTGGGTGGATGTACTCTGCACAGAGCAGGGACAGTCAGTTGTAGGTAGAGCACAGGTTTATCTCAGTGCAGTGGCTGATGCAATGCTGTGAGCACACTCCAGCAGTTCAGATCTTTCTGGCAAACCAGGAAGATGGCAACGCCTGCCTGAGCCCCTCCTAGAGCCACGTACACAGTACCCCAACCTTTACGCTCATTGGCTCCCTAAGAAGACCTGGCATTCCATGATTAGCCACTTCCGCTATATATACTGCTGTACTTCCTCAATAAAATTAGTCCTGCGTCACAGAACCTGGTCTCCGGAGTCGTGCATGCAAGTGTCCTAGCGCTTAGGGGCTCTGTCGTCCTCACCCCTGGGAGACTCCCTGCTTCACTCAGTGAAAGGACATGAGGAGGAATAATCCAATGGCCAAAACAAGGAGTGATTGAGGGTGAAAGACAGCAGAAACCCTTGCCCCGCATTCCTCTCCACTCTCAGCACGGGAATTTAAGCCTGTGTTTCTAGACAAAGCTTACGCCTGACTGAAACCACAGATGCAGTTCTCTTTCCCAGTCCCAAAGGCCCCCCTCAGCCCTCAGTCTGTGTAGGAGCTTCCAAACCCCTATCCACGGTTTAATTAATTTTCTGAGAAAAAGTGATTGGTTGACATGACTGCAATAAACATCAAATCTCATTAATTAATGCTGAGAGATCAGGCTCTGTGCTGTCTCGAAGTCCTTGTGCTGGCATCAGTTTGGTCACAAAGCCCAGAAAGGGCCGTTACAATGGAAGGAGGACCAAAGGCCATGGCAGCAGCATCTGCACTTACACTGACATGATCAGCTTGGAGGAATTCACACTCCAGAGCCCACTCCCTGAAGAAGGTGTTGGTAGGCCTCGATGAAAAGATTTGAATGTGGTTGGTGAGGAGGCATTATCATTTTGATGGTGGCCTGGAAGGGAACTATCAGCTTGATGAACAGTGAGCTTCCCTGGGCTCCAAGGCACACTCTTCACACTGGCTTTCCCAGCCCCCTTGCTTCTCTCACATCCTCTCTCTCTCTCTCTCTCTCTCTCTCTCTCTCTCTCTCTCTCTCCCCTCCCCACCCCCAGTCATCTTCAATTTCATATTAATTCAGAAGAGAGTAAAAGGGGAACAAAAAGCAATCTTTGCTTCTTCCACTCGAGTTAAAAACCCTAGAGGGACCACAGCTCCCCACCGAGGCACATGCTTCAGGGCCTGGAGACAAAGCAAAACGTTCTGTGAACACTCAGAGGTGAGGTCCTGGAGATGAAGCGGTGTGATTAAATCTTGATAGAGTTTTGTTTTAAGAGTGAGAGAGGGTGGGGAGCTCTGTTTGCCTGGTTACGAAAAGTGCCCTTGGCAATCCCTAATTAATCAGGGTCTTGATGAGCACATTTTCCCCTCCCAGGACCCAGACACCAAGCAAGAGTCTAGCTGAGGCAGCCTCTGACCCACTCCCATGTAAATGCTCCATCCCCGCCACTCCACTGGACCGTGCCCTGAAAAACAGCTGCGTCCTGATTAGGAAATTGTGTGTGACTCCTAAAAATTAAACCCTAGCCTCAGCCAGCCCCAGAGGGCAGCAGGCGAAGTTGATTGTTGTTATATGTCCTTCATACCTTCATAGGGAAGTACTATTCCCTTATTAATAAATTAATTATCTTTTCCACTTTAAGGATGGAGAAATAGAGACTCAAAAAAAAAAAAAAAAAAGTAAGGTCACTCCCCAAATGGATGACAAGACCCTAACTGTTCAGAACCAGGAGGGAGTAGATGGGCCAAACGAGGCCATGACTGTTGGATGTTGAGGCTGGGCCTCCAGGCTTGGAGATTGGTAGTGTTAATACAGGGAGAATTCTTTCTCTTTATTATTGCTTATTTCATGTCACCATTTTAACTAATAAAAGCGTAATATTAAAATTAACCATTTCTTCGGGATGGGTAAGCCACGCCCACCAGCCAATCAGAGTGACTGTATGCAAATTAACCCAGCCAACATGGAGGCTGCCACTCACGGACCTGAGTAAACGGCAGCTTCCATTGCAGCAGGACTGAAACCGAAACTGTTTGCAGCCCTTGGCGGGCAGGCTCCGCTTATCCTGGCTCATCGCAAAACATGTTTGCAATAAAGTATCAATCATAGAATCCTCAGGAGCTGAAGGAAACAGTAGGCCTGGTCTGACTGCTAAGAGTAACATTGTCTCATTATAGAAGCAGCGAGCTGAAACAGAGGAGGTTTCGTTACGAGGTCTCAGCTTAAAGGAACAGTGCATGAATTATAGAAGATAAACAAACCCCAAAAACCTGCTTCCAACCAGCCTTGCTGGGACACTGGGTCAATGGGAGCTGTGGGCAGCCCGAAAGTGGCCCTCAGCCCATCACCCACGCTGGCCACAACCCAATGGGGTGAGGGATGCTACTTGGCCAGCCTGCAAACAGCCATTAGCCCCTCACCCAGGCTGGCCAGGTACCCCAGTAGGGACTCAAAACCTGAAGGGACTGTGGGCAGCCTGTAAACAGCTCTCAGCCCCTCACCCAGGCTGGCCACACCCCCTTGGGATCAGGGTTCCCACTGGGGGGCTTGACCAGCCTGTAAACAGCCATCAGCCCTCTCACCCAGGCTGGTCAGGCACGCCAGCATGTGGACATCCCCTGAGGGGTCCCAGACTGTGAGAGGGCACAGGCCGGGCTGAGGGACCCCCCAAGTGCACAAATTTTTGTGCACCGGGCCCCTAGTATTTCAAATAATTGCAAAAGTGACAGCTCAGGACTGAAAAACACAGATACATGGAGAGAAATTAAATAGTAGAGGTCTTGGTAGCATGATGTCCCATTCAAGTGTGTTCTGGTTACAGACAAATAGAGGGAGAGAGAGGTCCTAATCCAAGATAATGGACTGGAATTAATACTGAGGAAGGTCCCATCATCCGTTTCCAGAGCAACTGTGATTGTGTCCAGTAACCTATCTGGTCCACAGCTCGTTCATTGCTGCAGGGGTTTTCTCAGTTATGCCTGCCATACCGTCGGGTTTGGCATGAGGTTGGAACCAAGGGGTATTTGTCTAGCAAACTTCAAGTGGAGCCCCATATGGGCTAGCAGTTAGATCCCTGCCACTTAGAGAATAATGGCTAATGTTAATGAGTTTTTTATATGTCCCAGGCACTAGGCTACTTTGTAAACTATTCCCATTCAATCTTCAAATGCCATCTGAATTAAGTACAGTGAGGCCTCACTTATCATGGTCAATAGGTTCTGTGACTTCAAGTGAAATAATGTATAATGAAACCAATTTTACCATAGGATAATCGATAAAAACAAGAGTTATGTTCCTATGGCATCTCATCAATGTTGTAACAAAAAGGTGGTGAACAGAACGATGCTGTTTGAGGATCTACCGTCCTAGCATGGCTCCAGTTTAAAGAATGAAGAAGCTAAGGCTCAGAGGTGGTTAACTTGCCTAAAGGTCACACAACTAGTAAGTTGCAGAGCCAGGAGTGAAAGCTAAATGTGTCTGATTCTGGAGCGGGAGCACTCACACACTAAGCAATTAATTCTACTGGGCAAAAGCACTCCAGCATAATCCATACACACCTCCATGGAGCATAATCTGGGCGTGACAGAGCTAGGAACACACTCATGCAAGTGGAATATAATTTCTGGTCCGGAAAAACCCACCAGTAGGGCTCAGTGTCCCCTCTCAGATTGGAGACTGCAGGCAAAGAGGGGGGGTGGAGTGGCTTCTTGGTTGAGGCAGGACTTGAGGCAGGCACAGCCCTGTAATAGCCCAGCTACCCCACAAATCAGCGGTGGCTCCCTCTGCTCTAGTTCATTCCAAACAAATCCATTAAAAGCACCATCTTAATGAATATTTTATGCAGTTATGACATAGTGAGTCCGTTTTAGGAGGGGTTCTTACTAAAGCCTGAGATAATCAACTACTAATATAGCCAACTAATCATCAAGGCCAACAGAAATCTGGTCAGGGGACACAATTTCACATAAAGAAAAAAATTCAAAGTCATATACTCCCTTCTTGCTGATTTCAAAATCCGTTTTAAAACTCTACCTATCATGTTCAAATACAGCCTCTTCATAATTTCTGAAGAGAGTTAATGTGCATATTTGTTTTTTTCCCTTAAATTAGGTCCATTTCTGAACTCTGAGCAAGCATGCATGCACACATGCACACAACTTCATCAACACATCTTAATCTACTTCCCCTAGAAATAGAAAGTGAAGAGAAAATTCTAATTCTACCACATCCCATGCACCTACAGCACATCCCCTCTCCTGGGAAGGCATGGTGTGGCTCAGAGACTCAGGATGAAAAATAGAGCTCAGCCTGCAACACATAAAGCAAACCCATGTGTAAAATGCAACTTGCAGATGGGTTCAGTTTGCTCTGCCAGTGTTGGCTTGAGGAATTTGAATTCATTGTTAACATTTTAAAATCTGGAGACTTCACAAACGTTTCTGGGTTTCTTCTGACTTATTTTGAATAATTGGGAGAGCTGAGATTTGGGGCCTGCATTCCTGCACAGTGACAGCCAGTTGGAGCTGAGTCGCAGCTCACAGAGGGGCCAGCCTTCGCAGTTCCCAGCCTCCATCAACGTTTCCCTGACAGGAAGACAGGATCGATTGCCATCTGCCATTACCCTTGAGTGGCTGTTTTCCTTAGAGTTGAAAGGAAAGCACAAGCATTAGGCCAGGAACAGAATATAGAGCCCAGACATAAAAGCATGTATGGTCAACGAACTATTGACAGGGGTGCCAAGAGCACATAATGGGGAAGGGACAATCTCTTCACTATATCCGCACACAAAGGAGTGAAACTGGACCACTCTCTTTCCCTATCATAAAATGAACTTGAAATGAAGTAAAACCTGAAACCATAAAAGCCCGAGAGGAAACATAGGTCTTGCCAATGATTTCTTGCATAAGACATCATCAGCAAAGGCAACTAAAATAAGAGGAACTGCATTAAATTAAAATGCTGAAGTACAACAAACAAACATACATTGAAGAGGCAGCCTACAGGATGGGAGCGAAATCTTCACAAACTACATCTGATATGGGGTTAAACTCCAAAATATATAAAGACTCATGCAACTCAACAGCAAAAAAAAAAAAAAAAAAAAAAAAAAAAAAAAAAAAAAAAAAAAAAAAAAAAAAAAAAAAAAAAAAAAAAAAAAAAAAAAAAAAAAAAAGAGGAAATAACCTATGGACATGGGCAATAATGCTGTGAAGGCCTGGGGAGGGGCCAGAAGCAGGGTGGAGGGGGTCAGTGGGGTGCATCCTGTAACACTTTCAACAATAAATATAAAATATTTTTTAAATGGGCAAATGAACTGAATAGACATTTTACTAAAGAAGACATGTAAATGGATATATGAAAAGATGCTCAACATCACTAATCATCAGGTAAATGCAAATCAAAACCACATTGATATATGGCTTCAAACCTGTTAGAAAGGCTATAATCACAAAGTCAAGAGATAATATATATTGGCAAGGAAGTAGAGAAAAGGGAACCCTTAGACACTGCTGGTGGAAAAGTACAATAAACGTCAGTTCCTCAAAATATTAAAAATTAAACTGCCATATGACCCAGCAAACTTACTCCTGTATATATATATCTGAAAGAACTGAAAGCAGTAACTCAAAGACATATCTGCATACCAATGCTCCTTACAACACTATTCATAATAGACAAACTATGGAAATAACTAAGGATCTGCCAGAAGACAAATAGATAAAGATGTGGCATGTACATATACAATGGAGTATTGCTCTGCCATGAAAACGAAGAGAATCCTGCCATTTGTGGCAATATAGATGATATTATGCTAAGTGAGGTAAGTCAGACAGAGAAAACAAATACTGTATAATCTCATTTATCTGTAGGAACTAAGAAAAAAAGCTGAACTTGTAAAATCAGAGAGTAGAATGGTGCTGGGGTGGTGAAATTGGGGAGATGTTGTTTAAGGGTAAAAACTTGCAATGAGTAAATACGTAAGTTATGGAGATCACCATATAGTGATTAAAGTCAACAGTACTGTGTTACAAACTTCAAAGTTGCTAAAAGACAAGATCTTAATATTTTTCAGCACAAAAATATGATAATTGTGTGAGGTGACAGAGGTTTCAGCGAACAGCACTGTGATATTTGTATTGCAGTATATAAATATATCCAACAAACATATTGTACACCTCAAATTTACACAATGTAATGTCAATTATATCTCAATTAAAAATAAATTGACTATAAAGAAAGAAAGGTACCACGGTCTCTACCTGAAGTGGGAAAATGAATGGCAAGCCGCAATAGCCACACTTTGAAAGAAAAATGGGAGAAGACTTAAAGCTTAATTCTGGGTTAAAGTGAAGACTATGTATTTGTGTTTGCATATTACAAATCACAGGCTGATTTAACTTCAGATTGTCTCCCCTCACCCCTGGGAGCATTGGAGTTTGACATCCTTGCCTAATGTCACTGAAGATCTTTGGAAACGGGTTTTTACTCCCATAGTTTTCATTTCCGTAATTCCAGGTGCCTTCCTTAGCACTCGGCACAGTGCTAGACATACGTTAGGTGCGTAAAAAGAAAAAGCATTATGCACTGACCTTATATCGTTCCCTTTCCCCATCCCCATTTTATTTCTATGGGTCAACTACCCCACACCACCATCCTCTCTCCTGCTAATTTAAGAATCCTTTGAGATCCTTTTTTACTGTCAAGATTTATTTCAGGATGACTTGTATGGGAAAGGGCCTCGTAAAAGAATCAAGTAGAGACTTTAGTCACTGGTTTGATAGAGTATTCACTGGGGCACCCGCCAAATGTAGGTTTAAATTCCAGCTTTACCACCCACTATTCTGGCTTGAATTTTCCAAGAGCAGAGCCTGAGATGAAGATGCGTGTGCAGAGTACTTTATTGCGGAATATGCCCCCCAAATGAGGAGCAGGGAAAGAGGGGAAAAAATCAATACAATTGAGCGTTAACTGCTGCAGACAACTGGTTACTTCACACGGGACCTTCTGAAGAGTCTTACGGAACACGTGTCAGAACTGTCAGCCAGGGACAAAAGCCTTTATCCACTAGTTCCTACCCCCAGTGATGGAGGTCTCCCCCTTGATGTGTCAACACCATAGAAGCGCATGAGGTGAAGGGGCAGCCTTGGCCGATACCACTGGAAAGGCCCAGGAGATGTGAAGTGGTGAACACAGGGCATCCTGTACCATGACTTCAGTCAAATACTTCATTTCTGGAAACCTCAGTTTCCCCTTCCACCAAATGGGCTTACACTGGTGCTTCCTTTTTAGGAATAGAGGGTGGATATAATGAAATAACCCATGTAAAGCTCACAGCAAAATGCTCAGCACATAGCACACACTAAAGAATGGCTGTTTCTACCAGAAGCTCTTACCTCCAGGATGGGGCATTTTGAAGGGCCCTTATCTGATGGCTCTTCAGCAACAATCAATGAGACCAAACAATTATGACTATGATGAGCACGAGACTGCACACTGGCTGCTGCTAGGCCAGTTCTGACCCATAGACATCTATTCTTTTGCCTTCCTCCTCTACACACACACTCAAATCAGAAACTAGTTGCCAACATTTAAAAATCAGAGCATTTCCATATACAATTCAGATTTCCAGCTCACCCTCAAAAGATAGAAGATCTGTCCCCACCCGGCTGGCATCCTTGCTATCCACTGACATTGACCAGCGGAGACCCCATCAGATGAGCATGTTTTCTTCAGTTTGCCACTGTCCCCTCTTACTCACAGCATGCTACCCTAGTGGACATTTGTGTTGGAAACCCCTGGACTAATACTTAACCTAGAAAGGCAGGGTGTCTGGAAATCCTGCCAGGACCCAAGGAAGAAAAATTCTGAAAGGGACCAGGCCTTTGCTTTTCTGCAAGGCCCATGGAGCCCCATGTCCCTGGGATGGAGGCTCCATGGAGCCTGCTAAAGTGAGAGTGTGTGGTTCCAGCGAGTCTGGCTATTACCAACCTGAGGCTGAGGTCACCCCAGATGCTCCTGGCGCCTGCAACTCTGTTTATTTCATTCTGGTTCATACCAGAGATTTATTTTTATGAACAGTGAACATTTTTTGTAACATTCCCTCATTTAACCTTCATTATCAAAGTCTCTGCCCAAAGCCCATATAAGCACCATTATTGCCCATATAACATTTTCCAACATAAACCATTTAAGGCATTTTTTCCCCATTTTTATTTATTTCTCTTCCGTTACATTTCATTTGAAATGTGCATGGTGGCGAATGTATCTTGTTTTTATGTTGTTTCATATAGACCATAAGCCCTAATGGTGGGGCTGCCTATTTTGGAGGTTAACAAGCAATGGAGACATTCATCATATGGAACAAACAACCAGGAAATGCTGGCCTCTTAAAAAAAAAAAAAAAAGTAGTAGAAAGGAGTTTTGTATGACTGGGGAAACCGAAAGGAAAATAACCTGACTTCTTTGTCTCTTCTGAACACTGAGAAAAGAAGAAGCATGGTAGCTCCACAAGAAGAACCCAAGAAGACTTAGAAGCACAGTGTTGTAATATCACTCCTCAAACCACCCATTAACAAGCAAATTCTCCATGGACAGGGATAGCAATAGGACACATACCCCTGAATTTGCAGTGCCTGGCTAGGGGCTGGTCAAAGTGAGCAACTTAACAAAAGTCTGCACTTGACTCTAAGAAACTCAACTGACTTAAGCAAAAATTATAAAGGATTCTCACATAGTTGATAAGTTTAAGATTGTTAGGCACAGCTATATGCAGGAACTAAAACACTGCCTTTACCTCTATCTATCTATCTTCCCTGAACAGTAATTCTGCAGGTTCTCTGTTTTTGGTAGTCAACTGTTCACCAAGCTACTCTAGGCTTAGTTACAATCCTACAAACTCAATAACGAATAAGGATGAATATGTGAAGGAAGGAAGGAAGGAAGGAAGGAAGGAAGGAAGGAAGGAAGGAAGGAAGGAAGGAAGGAAGGAAAAAAGGAAGGAAGGAAGGAAGGAAGGAAGGAAGGAAGGAAGGAAGGAAGGAAGGAAGGAAGGAAGGAAAGAAGGGGAAAGAAAGATGGAAGGAAAATGAAGGGAGGAAAGAAGGAAGAAGGAGTCAAGAAAGAAGAAAGTAAGGAGAAGTTTTCTAATAGTTCCATCAAATTGGATCCCCGAACACCATGGTCAAAGGTAATGTTGATATTGATTGGAAGACTGTCCTCCCCATGGGACTGAGACTGACCAAGATGAAACGCATGCTGGGTGGGCATAAGCTGTAAAGGTCCACTACAGAAAGGATGGGCGATGAAGAGAATCACAGAGTCAGGAGCCCTGGGCACTTTTTTCCAGCTCTCAATTAATCAGCAAGGAAGACTTACAAATACAATTTCACTAACTGCCATACACATGTACTGCATTTATATGTAAGGACTGCGTGCGAAGGCCTGAAAGCAAAGTTGCAAAGCTATTAACAACGATCAACAAGCCTATCAATGAGCAGAGGCCATACCTGTAAGAACACATTGTTAGAAAATCCTGTGCTAGGAGAAAAAGAAAGTATTTGCAAGGCACAGAGGTAGCTTTGAATTCCCTCAGAAGCAGAGCCTGAGATTAGGATTTGAGTGTAAATGATGGACATTTGGAAGGCAATCTAGGAATATTGTGTAGAGTTGGGGAGAAGTGAGTCAGGGGAGGGAAGGATGCCAATATAAAGGGGACTATTATGCCATAATTACATATGTAATTACCATCTATAATATATAACCTATATTATTATATTTTTAAGGTACCACCATGAGCAAGTAGAACTTAATCTGCTAGCCTCTCTGGGAGCCAGTGTAGAAAATATGCCTCAATATTATTTAACAGGAAAGGTGAAGGAAACTGGGGTACTTCTATCTGACATCCTGTCTGTCACAGGTAAAAGGTTACTGGAGTAGAGGGTGGTAATTCTCCAGGCATTTCCGCCTGCCCCTGTGTGAACAGTGGGCTTCAAAGGCCAGGGAGAGCCCTCAGGTTGAGATGCAGTTACCCCGTTGGCAGTCAGGCCAACTGTACTGAGATGGTTGGGCCTGGGGATTAGGGGCGGGGCAGCAGCAGGATCTGGTTTTCACTGCTCTTTCCTAAAAGAAGGAAATTGCCCCCAGAAAATCCCTGAGGGCCTAGCCCACTCTAAAATAAAATAAAAATGCAAGATATAGTCTAACAATCTTATATTTTGTTAGTGTGTCTCAGGCTTGTTTTAAACAATCTAAAAATGCATGGGAAATGGGTGGGTGGTGGAAGATGGAGGTGGGTGGGAGGGGGATGTTAATGACTGTGTGGTCAAAAAATCCAGGACTTCACATAAAAAAATCTATTCATCAAAACAGCCTCGCCTGCTCAGAAAGGATCTGCTTACATTTAACCCTATCACCTCCTGCCCTGCACTTGCAATGTGGGAACGCAGGCCTCATCAGCAGACCCTCAAGGCTGTGGGTCATAGGGAAGGCAGCTGAGGCTGCAGTGTGGTTATGAGCTCCTGATTCTCAGACTCCTGACCTAGTGTTCTCCCATCTGCATGGCCAGAGACACAAACCAAGAAGGAGATGGAGCAAACCCGGGTTTATGGGGAAATTGGATTTTTTTTTTAAATATCCAGATGCTTAGTCCTATACCACCTTCACACTTCCAAAGCTTGTGTCCAAGGCGGGGAGTTTGGTTATGTAGAGTTATACTGTTTTCAGCATTTCTTACCCTTGGAAGTGTATTAGTAACTAAGATGTAAACAGGCCCCTCCCAATATTTTTGCAACAGGTCCATGGCTCTGTGGCTCCCATTCCAACTAAACCCTGTTTCTCAGAAATCTGCCTGTAAAACCCAGCCCCTCCGTGAACCTGCACTGGGCCCCGTACCAGAGCGTGTGTGTTCCCAGGGACAGGTTTATCTTTTTCTCATGTGCTCTAGTAAATTAGACCTCTTCTCCATTTTTTCACTCTCCTTTTCTCTTTCTATTCCATAGAACACCACTATTGTTGCTTCTAAATGAAGCTTAGGAATTGCATTTGATTGCAAAGGATGGAATGTTTTAAGTGGTGAGACTGGGGATAGAAAACATGAATATCACACAATCCAATAATGAACCACAACAGAGGGGTAACCTCCTGGAGCACTCTTGACCATGAGCGTCTCCAAATGCCTGTGTTCAGCTCATTAGAAAGAACCTCATTTCTCTCTTGGTCAAGCACAGGATCAAACTCCTTGAAATTAAATTCCTCAGCATGCACACAATACTTCCTCCCTCTATTCAGGTAATTTTTCCTAGAAAAAGACTGAATTTAGCAGATTTGGGGGTGACAGGAGCATTACTGAACACTGTATGTTGTATTGGACATAGAGAAAGGATACTCTTTTCATGGACAAATTTGATCCTAAAACAAACACCCAACTTCTATGGGCTGCACTCAAGTCCTACCACTCCCTCCAGGAGCAGGACTGCCTCTAGAAAAAGAAGAGCTATTGTGACTTAGCAGCTGAGAGAAACTGAAGTGGAAATGATGTTTCTTTCTTTAATTAAATTTATTGGGGTCACATTGGTCATCATGAGATGCTTTTTAAATTAGGGTTTAATATTGGTTGATAATTTTTAAAAAGCTAATTTTTCTTGGAAGTTTGTTATATATTAGCATGCGTCCATGTGTTTTACATGCACTAACTCATTCAAAACTTAAAAAAAATTTTTTTTTAAGAAATCTATATTACAGATTAGGAAACTGACCATATCTTATCCGATAGAAGAAATGCTAAAACAATAACCCTACTACTTCCACTACTATTACTACTATAATGAACATTAATAATGCACCAATTGACTCATTAATTTAACTAGTTATCAAGCATTACTGAACATCCAAAGTTTGAAATAGTGCTAGACATTATTATAAAAATAAGAGAAACAAGAAATTGTACGCATATACTGATATATACAAAAAGTGTAAGGGTGTAAGACCATACCTTGGGAACAATTGTAAGCAGTGACTTCCTTAAGCAAAATATGATTGCTGCTCAATGTTTCACCTAGAATGAGAAAACAAAAAAAATAAAAACGGTGCGTTCTTAACTAAATTCTTAGCCAATATTGACATGTATTTAACACTAAAATGTAATCATAAAACTTTGAGAGAGCTCTCTAAGAGCTCTCTAATAAAGACTCTCTAATTAGGAATTAGTACCAGTTTGGAGATATTTTATGTGCCCATTGGAAATGGAGTATATAAAGTAAACATGCATACACACAATCATTTTCCAAAACTTGAAGATATATTGATGCTCTCCTAATGCAAGTTTTTAGACATTGTCATGCCATTACTTTAACTATATAAAATATAAAAATGTCTTCATATAATCAGTTTTTACAAACCAATAAGAATAAGGTTAATAAAAAAAAAAACACACAACCAGAATAACCATTTTAAAAATCTAATATAAATAAGACTAACGCACAACCAATAGGAAATAGGCAGAAGACACGAACAAAAAAGTTCACAATAAAAGAAATACTTTGGTTTATGACAAAGTACTCAGCTTCAGGTAAATCAAGTCATGACACAGGAGTTTGGTCTATCAGTTAAGAGTTGAAAGGTACTATCATGGAACATATATTTTATTGGCCCAGATCCTAATAAATATTGTAGGTAGTTCAAATGTTGATCTCAATTTTCTTCACGATGAATACAATTGTTCTTCCCCTTTATTCTTCTTTTATCTCCAGGCTGTGATTTTTTCCCCCACTTTGGCTTCTTCGTATTTTCCCTCCAGAAATAATGTTGGCGATGTCTGCCCATAATTCCCAGTCCAAATAGTTAAACTAAAATATTGTGGATGTGTCATCAGAGAAGCAAAGTCGCATGCATCTGGATCCCTATGTACAGAAAATTACAACCAGGAGTCATCAACATTCTTCTAAAAGAGCTGCCTACCCTTAGCCAGTTTGGCTCAGTGGACAGAGCACTGGCTAGGGACTAAAGGGTCCCAGGTTCAATTCCAGTGAAGGTCACATGCCTTAGTTGCAGGCTAGATCCCCAGTAGGGGGCATGTAAGAGGCAGCCAATCAATGATTCTCTCTCATCATTGATGTTTCTATCTTTCTCCCTCTCTCTTCCTCTCTGAAGTCAATAAAAATATATTAAACAACAAAAAGAGCTGCCCAAATGAGATTGGCAAAGCCATCTTTTGCTTCTAAATACCACTCAACAAGGGAACAAAAAAAGGAGGGGACGGCCTTTAAGTGAGTTTGAATCTCAATTTGGATACATTTTGAATTTTGAAAAATATGTTGCTTATCTTATCATAAAAATTTTACCAATATTACCTTTTTATTTTGATCGTAAAGTTTCAAATATATAAATGATAATACCATTTAATGATCCTTTACATAACTTTCCACATTTAATTATCATAATAACACTATGACACTATGCTATTATTAGTCCTAATGTACAGATGAAGTAGCTATTGTTTAGAGACATTAAAAAATTTGTCCAAAATCTCATGACTAGTACATAGTAGAGTTTTGATCTGGTCCCATGCAGTCTCCTTCCGATATCTGGATTCTTGAACACTCCATTATGCCATCTATAAACTCTTGCTGAGCCCAGAAAATAATTGTGTTTGCTCTTACGCTGCAGGTTAGGATGCGTTTCCACAGAGATGAATTTCCTTCCTTCTACTCTGCTGCTCCTCTGGGTGAGACTGCTATTCAGTGGTCTTTAGAGAAGGCTAGGGGTATCTCCCTATGCTTTCTTCACCTCTAAGTTCTCCCAGTGGAGAAGCTCTAAATGCTTCAATTGGTTGGATGTGCTTCCTAATGCTCTCTTTCCTTTCTGCTTCTAGAATGCCAATCAGCCAGAATCATCAAGAAAAAAACACACAAAAATAAACCATAGACTAAGTCTATTGGTATGATTGGAGGTTTAACTAAGGCCAAAGGTCTGCCATGTGCCAAGACTGCTTCACAGATACTTTTTACATGACTCAAAATAGATAATAAAACTAATGAGCAAAGATTTTAGAGACAGATTTTAGCTCCATTTAGGCTTAGCTTATTAATAATTGGAGCTCTCTTGGGAAGAAGTGAGACCCCTATCACTGGAGGTAAGCAAACAGTGGGATGAATAACTACTTGGCAGAAATGTAAAGGGGCCTCAAAACCTATGTGAAGAGTTAGACTGATTCAGAAGTTTTCAACTTTGCTTCCTGATACATTGCTATGACCACAATCACTCATGTGGTACATCACAAGTAATTCGTTACTACTAATCTAATCTAATACAAGAGTAATATGGAAATTAACCCTCACTCCGTTATACCTAAGCCACACCCACCAGCCAAGTCATGCCCACCAGCCAATCAGAGTGACTATATGCAAATTAACCCAGCCAAGATGGTGGCCAGCAGCCACAGAGCTAGAGCAAACAGGAGGCTTCATTGCACCAGCAATGGAGGAAACTGCCTGCCTCTGCTGGCTGTGGCCTCTGCTCAAGGCAACAAAGTTTCAATTGTAGAAGCCATGGAGTTGAAGCAAACAGGAGGCTTCGTTGCACCAGCGATGGAGGAAACTGCCTGCCTAAGCAGGCTGTGGCCTTCGTTCAAGGCAACAAGGTTTCAGTTATAGAAGATAAATAAACCCCAAAAACCTGCTTCCAGACAGCCTTGCTGGGACATTGGGTCAACGGGAGCTATGGCCAGCCTGCAAACAGCCATCAGGTCCTCACCCAGGCTGCCTGGGCACCCCAGGGGGGACACTCACCTGGAAGGGGTTGTGGCTAGCCTGCAAACAGCCATCAGTCCCTCACCCAGGCTGGCCAGGCACCCCAGCAGGGACCCCACCCTAACCCGGGACACCCTTCAGAGCAAACCAGCCAGCCCCCACCCATGCACCAGGCTTCTGCCCTATATAATCCATACAATTAAAGGGTAATATGCAAATTAACCCTAACAGCAGAACCACCAGGAGTGACTGGTCACTATGGCACACACTGACCACCAGGGGGCAGATGCTCAATGCAGGAGCTTCCCCTGGTGGTCAGTGCACTCCCACAAGAGGAGCTATGCTCAGCCATAAGCCAGGCTGATGGCTGCCAGTACAGCGGTGGTTGTGGGAGCCTCTCCTGCCTCCTCAGCAGTGCTAAGGATATCCAACTGCAGCTTAGGCCTGCTCCCCGCTGGCAAGTGGACATCCCCCGAGGGCTCCCGGGCTGCCAGAGGGATGTCTGACTGCCATCTTAGGCCCAATTGCCCAGGGAGCAGGCCTAAGCCAGGAGGTGGACATCCCTCGAGGGGTCCCAGACTGGGAGAGGGCACAGGCCAGACAGAGGGAACTCCCCTCCCCCGAGTGCACAGACTTTTGCGCACCAGGCCTCTAGTACAAAATAATATCTGTGGTTAATTTTTTTAATTTTTATTAAATGTATCATAACATTGATTGATAACATCACATAATTTTCAGGTATGGGATATAAAATAAAAACAAACAAATGAACAAATAAAACAAACATTTAAAAAACAAATTCATAGATACAGAAAACAGAATGGTACTTAAATTTTTAAATGTATAAATTATATCTTTTTAAACTATATAATTAAATATAATAGCTTCTTAATTATAAGTAATAAAGAATATTAGATAAATATGGAATAGCTAAGAGACGTGAAAGAAAAGAATTGCACATACCCACACACCAAAGTGTCATTGTGGTAAGTAAACTTGACTGACCTACATCAATGAGACATTCTTATTCTTGTGTACACTATTCTTCCTTTTGTTGTGACAGAAAGAAAATTGAGAACCATTGCACGCTTGGTGTTTAAGATTTCCTCCTAGCCTGAGAAACTGTGATTCTGTGATTCTAAAGGACAGGGGAACAATAGCAAAACTGTTGCAGTCTCAGACCCAAATTGGGTTATTAGAGAGCACAGTTAACTGGTCATGTTACTCAAGCTAAGTCTCTGCAATGTATGGCCACAGGGGGCAGGGAGCGGAGCAGCAGCAGCACAGCCTTCGTAATGGTGGATCACACCTGTAACTCAGGACCCACGAGATTGGTACAGAGCAACCAGCTGCACATCCCCAGTAATGGAGGGTCAAAGCTATGCCTTAGAACCCAGGAGGCAGGGCACAGCGCAGGGGCAGCTCCAATGGGCAGATGGAAAGGCACGGGGGTATACCAATCACAGAGAGCAGGGCACAGCAGCAACTCGGACCCCTATGGGCAGGTTTCAGCTAGGCAACAGCTCCAGCCCCAGGGAGGTGATGCAGTGGCAGGGACTCCTGGTAGCCCCATCAGTTGACTTCACCATTAGTGAAGATCTTAGGGGTTTTCAGAAGTAAGGCCACAGATGCCCATAAAAGTGAAAAGAATTTCTGGGATCATCCCTGATTCCTTGTTCTATGGGATGAAACCCCTCTGAACCCTTTTGGCACCAAGCTACCCTAGACTGGGGATTTAGGCCAAGCAGGTAAAAGGTCCCTAGCTTATTTCTCTATGCCACCATCCTCAGCTCTCATACTCCACAGGGGTTTTGCTGTTTGTTTGTTTTTTTCACTGCAATCAAGAGCTCCTCCAATGTTGTCTTTGTCAGTTTTTAGTTATCTGTGGTTTCAGTTGTTTTTGTGAGAGGGACAAGTGTTTGAACCTCCTCGTCTGCCGTCTTGCTCACATCTCACACTATAAAATTTCAAATACAAAAGTATAAGTTTTCAACTGCCAATTATACCTCAATAAATCTGGAAGAAAAAATGGTTCTTTAGACAGAAAAAGTACATCAAACTGAAATTTGAACCTACAAAGAGAAATGATTTTTAAAAATTGATGCCAGAAATGGAATAAATGAAGATAAAATTGAAATCAAGTTAAAATTGAATTTCTTACTTTTAATTGCTCTAAAAGACAATTGATTAAAGCAAAAATAGTAGCAACACATTGTGTGTTTATAGCAAAAGTAATAGTAGAAATGAAGGGGAGGAGAGTATTTGGGAATATATTGTTATTAGGGCCTTATACTACATGTGAAGTACTATATTATTTGAAGTTATACACTAAGTTAAGATGTGTATTTTAAACCCTAGGGTATTCACTAAAATTATTTTAAGAGGAGGTATTACAAATAAGTCAATAGAGGAAATAAAATGAAATCACAAAAAGATGCTTAATTAACAACAGAAAAGGCATTAAAGGGTAGGAGAAGAAAAGAACTAAAGGGAAGAAAACATGTAGCAAGATGATAGATTTTAACCCAGTAATAGAAATAATAACATTAAATTTTTATAGCCTAACACAATGATTAAAAGATACAGACTGCCACATTAAATAAATAAAGCAAGACCCAACTCATTCATTCTACAAAAAACCTACTTTAAATGAAAAGACATAGATGGGCTAAAGATAAGGGTAGAAAAAGATATACCATACAAATACTACAGAAAATAAGCTAGAGCACTACATGTATATCAGGCAAAGTGGAATTTCAAGTAATAAAGATTATGAAAAATAAAAATGGGCCAAATGATGATTCCATGTAAATTTTCTAAAGATATATCAATCCTAACTTCAAATTGAATTGAAGAGTTTCAAAGCACATGAGGCAAAAACTAATAGAATTGAAATTTGAAGTAGACAAATTCAAAATTATAGTTGGAGGCCACAACACTCCACTCTTAGTAATTGAAGAACAAGTAGACAAAAATCAGTAAAGGTATATAAGACCTCAACAACACTACTGACCAACTAGGCTTAATTGACACTTATACAGAATATCCTACCCAAAAGGAGAAGAATATACTTACTTTTTTTATATTCAGAACCTGAAAGAAACCTCAGCAAATAATAAAATAGAAATCATACAATGTATGTTCTCAGATTGTAACAGAATAAAGCTAAAATCACTAACAAAAAAAGTCTGGAAACTACCCAAATGTTTGGGAATTAAAGAATACCCTTTTAAATAACCCAGGTGTCAAAGTAGAGGTCTCAAAGAAACTTGTAAAATATTTTAACTGTATTAAAATACAAAATATCAAAATATAGCTAAAGCAGTGCTTAAAGGACAATTCATATCATTTAATGCTTACATAAGAAAAGAAGGTCTCAAATCATTCATCTAAGCCTTCGCCAAAATAAACAAGAAAGAAAATGAAGAGTATTCTGTTGGCTGGGAAAGTTCTAATCTGGGCAGAGTGCTATTTTCCTTCTTTCCATCCTTCTTTCCTTCTTCCTTATATACGTGTGTGTGTGTATGCATGCCACCTGGACCTGTTTAGAGCCATGAATCTCAGATTAAATATTGTTGTTCTTTGTGGTTTTGGACTCTCTCTGATATCTGTGATCTAAGCACTGCTGCACTTGGAGCTTTTTCTAATTCCCACTCATTTTAACAGTTTCCTTGTGCCAAGGGAGGAAAATTTGAAGGAATAATGGAGATAATCTCATACAGTTGATTTCCTCAATGGGTTTCAAGAACAGCCTGAAGCCCAACCTTCCCAATGGAGAGGGTAGGCCAAGGCATGTGGAGCTCCATGAAGTAAGTGATTTCAGAGCTATAGGGGCCCGTATCATGTCACCTTCCTTCCTAAAGGGCTTGACTTTTTCTACAAATTTTTCTCCTTGAACAATATCTCAGGGTCAACATCCCCATCAATTAAATGGAAGAAAGAGTGACGGGTTGGGAGGTAGGGGAAGAGTTGCTTTTTTATCATCGGTCTGCTTTACGAACTAGAACTTGGCAGTGACCTGAGAGGACAGGACTCTGACACTGTTTCCCTGGCTGCAGAAGGAGAGATGTCTGCCTTCCTCTATGTCTTAGACTTGTGAAGATGAAAGGGAATAGCTAAAATAAAAATGCCATGCAGAAACTGTAGACCCATGTTTTCATTGAAATGTTAGGATTTTCCTTTTTCCTCCTCACTGCCCTCAGGGCAAAATGAATAACCTGAAAGCATTTAACAAAGCCCTTCACGTCTAATTCCAACCTGCCTCTTGTTTCTGGACATTCCTCTCTTCACATCCCTTATCCAGTCACACTGGACAGCGCCCCATTCTCTTCCCACATTTTTTACTTTGCACATACCATTCTTCCAGGAATAGACCTCCCTGCTCTTATCATTCCTGACTTCCCTTCTACTAGGTAATTCCCACTTATCCTCCAGGTTTTAACTTAATACTACTTCCAAAATGCCATCGCCTAAACCCCACTCTCCTCTCTAACATCCAGAACGTAGTCCAAGTAGTCTGCTTAATGTGTATATCACCACTAGGTCATAAAAAGAGTCCTTTAAGGAAGAATCTGCCTTTTTCAATATTACTTGTATCCTAGGCTCCTAATAGTATTAGGCGCACAGTAGGTTTTGAATAAATCCTTGTTGAATGGATGAATGAGTAACAGTTAAATAATGCACATTCTATTCTCAATACAAGTTCCTTGATTGGGGTCCCATTTAGGGGACTGAGATGTGGGAAAAGTATTCCAAAAATTCGTCTGATGAAACAGTTGGTGACAATGCAAGAGGAAATTGTGTCGCGAACTTAAATCCTGGGATGATGGATGATAATGACAACAATGACGATGACAATGGTGGTGGCACTTTTTTAATCAATATAATATCATAGCAGTTTATATGTATCCTAACTATGTGCTCAGTAATTTTCTAAACGTATGTATCACTGAACGGGCTCTGACTTCTGGCGACCCTATGAATGAGTGATGTCCACAATACCTTGTCCTCTTGTCCTCAGAAGCCCTGCTCAGCTCGGGCAGAATGGTGCCTGCAGCTTCTTTTATGAAGTCAATCCATCTCATGTTTGGTCTTCCTCTTTTTCTGCCGCCTTCTATTTTCCTCAGCATTATTGTCTTTTCCAAATAACCCTGCCTCCTCGTGATGTGCCCAAAGTAGGACAGCTTTGTTGTCTTTGCCTCCAGCGATGTTTCAGGCTTAATTTGCTCTAGGGCCCACCTGTTTGTCTTTCTGGTGGCCCAGGGTATCCGTAGAGCTCTCCTCCAACGGCATATTTTAATTTTAATATTCTAAATGCTTTGTACATATTAGCATTTTTAGTTTCCCCCCAAATCTTATGAAATAGATGCTGGTTTTATCCCTGTTTAGAGATAAGAAAACAAAATCAGACTGTTTGGTTTGCTTGTCCAAAGTCACAGCACTATTAAGGAGGAGTCACAATTAATTTTCAAGTCTGGGAGATTCCAGGGCTTAAACTGTCAGGAGCTACATTTTCCCATTTCACCAAGTCTAACTTCTACCTCCCCAGCCAGATAACCAGGTCTTCCAGGTCCCCAGAGTGTAGCAAAACTGCTTCAAACCCAGTCCTGGATGAATTCTTGAGTTGGGGCTCTGTATTTTCCCCATCATGTTCTCACTCATGAATAAGGCAACCCTTATTTGCAGCTTCTCTCTACTTAACCAGGGCAACTGTTCCTCTCACGGATCCCTATCTGAGCTGCTGAGTTTATGCTTCAATACAAAGCTCCCCCTCTCTCACAGATCCTCTTTTTTCCTCTTTTTTCTTCCAATAAAGAGACATTATTTGTTTGGCAGCTTTCCAAGGTAACATGAATCCATTTTTTGAAAACTAGTCCATGCATCTGGAAAATAGAATGATGCTTTGGTGTTGATTTAGCAAGAGAGCCAGTCTGTGGAAACAGCATTGTTATTTTATTATGGCTGATGCTTTTAAGCCATACTAAGCAGACTTAATCTCCAAATGTCTTTTTTTTTGCCACCATACCCTTTTGTAAATGGACAAGTCAGTTTCTACTTTTAAACTGGTTACCTTGAAATATGCCACTGGGCATTGATTTGGGCCACTTAGCCGAATTAGCCGAAGGGCCCCATCTGTACCTCCCTGCCCTTCTCCAGGAAAACAGGTGTTGCCTTTAACATAATAAGAAGGCTTTTTCTTATTCGACCACTTTTTATCATAAAATGAAATACACATAAATCCCAGAACCACAAATCCATCATACAAATAAAAAGGCACACTCCCTCAGTCCACAGACAGCAGTTCCCTTAAGAAAGAGATGTCTGACACCTACAGTCCATGAACCAGAGAGATTTTTT
>PVJC01022168.1:0-27585 GCA_004026665.1 Murina feae | reverse complement strand
CTGGATGCCTTCTCATGCGGAAGGCTCCCAAGATGGCGGAGGCCGCAGCCCTGGAGAAGCCGCACACCAGGGCTGCGTCCTCCGCCATCTTGGCTGGGCTAATTTGCATACAGCAGCTCTGATTGGCTGGTGGGCGTGGCTTACCCTGTCTCGGAGAAACGGTTAATTTTAATATTTCGCTTTTATTAGTATAGATTTTATTGACCACAGCAAGTCACATGGCCATATCTAACTTCAAAGAAGTGGGCAAACACCATTTCTTCATTTCCTTAGAAGAAGAAAAGCAGATATTTGTAAACAACCAATCATTACTACAGATACTATTATCATTGGTTGACATACTGGCATGCACAAAATTAACTAGCCAAAGATTGCACAAAGAATAAAATATGAGGCTAAGATTCAAACCCAGGCTCTAGAGTCCACAACCTTGACTTCTATGTTTCTACCTCCTTTGATGTAAATTATTTGGTAAATTCCTAAACCCTGGAATAGCAAATGGCATTACCCCAAGCATTCATTGCATTCTAGCTGAGAAATTATGACAAATAATACAAGCAAGATCCATACATTTTCTAGTTTAATGAGCAATATAGCTTAAGCTCTCAATCATTCTAGTCATTCAACAAACATTTCAAAAGGACATTTAGAAATTATAAATGAATATAATCTATCTATATAAAAGCCCAGTGACTGGAATGACAGAACGACCAGAACGACTGGTGGCTATGACTTGCACTGTAGCAGCCAACCAGACTGATCCAGGCCCCCATCGCACACACCCCCAGCCAGCCCAGCTCTCAATTGGCCCCAACACCCCAATCAGGGGTGGGGCCAGCTGACCAACTGCCCATGGCCCCTTTCCCTTGTTGGCGCAGCCTGATGGGCCCCCATGGGCCGAGCCAGCTAGACCTCACCCATGCACCAACTCATGCACCAGACCTCTAGTCCTATCTAATAAAAGTAATATGCAAATTAACCATCACTCCGGGACAAAGATGGCGGCACCCATAGCACTGGGGGAGGACACGACACTGGTGGCGTCACCCTGGCAATGTGAGCCCAGCAGACATTGCCTCGGCAACCCATGAACAGGTCTCACTACCCTGGAGCAGGCAAGCACCGTCAGCAGGGAGCCCCCAGAAGGGCCTGCTGGTGGGTCACTGTGGTGATTGGAGAACAGGCAAGGCCCACCAGCTGTGGACAGCGCACAGGCGAGGCCTGCCTGCCTCCCGGTTGCCAGGGCAAGATCCCGGCACAGGCAAGGTTGGCCCAGCCGAGGGGCAGCATACAGGGCAGGGCCTGCCTGTCTCCTGGTCTGCAGGGCACAGGCAAGATCCCGGTCGCCTGGGCAAGATCTGGGCACAGGCAAGGCCAGCCCAGCCATGAGGCAGCACACAGGCAGGGCCTGCCTGTCTTCCGGTCACCGTGGCGAGATCTGGGCGCAGGCAAGGCTGGCTGAGAGGCAGCATTCAGCCCTGGCCACAGCTCAAGGGAGAGAACTACATGCAGGCAAGGCCTGGAGCCTGAGAAATCAACACAGAGGGGTGCCTGCTCCAAACCTCTAAGGTGTCCACTGTTCCGAGCCTCAGATGCGGCTGGGGGCAGGCCCCCAGTAGACACACACACACACACACACACACACACATATGGCACCTGCCAGACTGGGGCTATCAGTAGGACTTCCACTGAGGGTCCGGAACTGTGAGGGCACAGGCTGGGCTGAGGGACCTCCCTAAATGCACAAATTTTTGTGCACCAGGCCTCTCCTTGTTTATAAAAGGTTAACATGGTGACCTGGTCAGTGTGACTCAGTGGTTGAGCATCAACCTATGAACCAGGAGGTCACAGTTTGATTCGCAGTTGGGGCACATGCCCAGGTTCAGGCTTCGTCCCCAGTGTAGGTATGCAGGAGGCAGCAGACCAATGATTCTTTCTCATCATTGATGTTTCTATCTCTCTTTCCCTCTCCCTTCCTCTCTAAAATCAATACAAATATATTTTTAAAACTTTTAAAAGATGAACCTGGTGGATGGATGGTGTGGGCAGGCTAACTAGCCATCTCAGATGGTGATTTAAGAAAAATTGAATTTAAGGAAAGAGGATGGGGGAAGGGTCTTCCAAAGGGAAGGGACTTCCAAAGGGAAGGGCCGCACAGCACCAAGCCAAGTGGACATTGGGTCGATGATGGCAGCACCCAAAAGCTAGAGTTTCATCCTTATATGCAGTCACTGGTGGGACACTCGGCATCAGTGAGTTTGGAGGCTGCGCTGGTGGGCTCGGAATGCAGATGGGATTCAGGCGTGTGATCAGATGCCTTCAGGACAGTTTCCATTCCTTGTATGGTCTGACTCTCAGTGTCCAGCAAGCTTTTTCTGGTCTTTTGTTCTCCTGTGGCGAAAGCTTACAAATGGCTGTTAAGGATTGTATTGCCCTATAGTCCTAACAGTTCGTTTGTTTGTTCGTTTGTGACGTGTTGTCACATCCGTTTCATTGAGAAAGCTAAGAGGAGGAAATTCACCTAACACTGACTGGAGGAAGGCAGTATCTGGAGATTAAAGGGTCACCTATTGAACATCTAACAACTATAATTACTCTTTTCCAATGATCAATGAAAGGCCTGCCTGCCCTTCCATCCTTCTTTCCTTTCTTCCTCCCTTTCTCCCTCCTTCTCACTCTCCTCTCTCTCCCTTCCTTCTCTCCTTCTTTTGTACCATCTCTTTCATAAAAATTTATTGCATTCCTGGGAGATGGCAGGTATTAGGAATTGAAGAGATAAACAGAAATAAGATCTATCCTCTATCCTCAAGTAAGTAACAATCACAACCATAAATGAGATGCACAAATGCAATATAAGATTCAATGAGATACACTGAAAGTCTTCCGGAATTCAAACTCTACACATATGCTTGATTTTATGGGGGCAGGACCAGACTATAATTTGCCAGGATATGTTTATTACAGCTCTCAGCCTGTGAATTTATTAGCATCCTCTCCAACACATAAGACCTTTAGTTTCATCCACTGATGTGTTTACAGATGACATGCACTATTTATCTTTCTGGGCTTTTGTGCCCATATTTGTTTATACTGACACATGGTGCTAGAGCTGCATGCCTAGATAAGATTTCAAGTGTTCTTACTGAAGTCACTCAGAATTATAGTAAAAAGAAGCCTTAATAACCATCTTAATAACCAAAGAACCCTGCATCTCGGATTCTGTGTTCTTTGGCATCTGTTAGTAAATACCTTACTGCCTTCCCTGGCGTTAGGGTATATTGTTTACCTGTGGCACAGAAAAGAAAAAAAAAAGTCTCCCATATTTTGTTGGGAAAATGCTTGTGTCTGACGCTCAGGGTTCTGAGACTTATTTACAGGCATCTGGTAGGAAGTATTACTTGTACTTCACCTGCAGTGATTTGTGTGTCAGGCTTTTTGTCTCCTATAGTACATGAAAAGGACAAATGAAAGTCCTTTTCCCTGCAGTACCCCTCCTCCTCACAAAAGTTCCTTTTCCCAAACTTTGATTACTGGCATGACAGCCTGTCTCTATCCTCAGTGTCCAAGGTCCACTTTGCTTTCTTTTCCAATTAAATCTTTTCCAAGAAGGATAACATTCGTGCTGTTACAACTGGCAAATGTCTTATCTCAACCCGCGTCTCCAGTTTTCTGAGTGGAAGTACAGGTGGCTATATGTTTGTCAAAACATTGCGGGCATGGTAGCTAGCATGTCCACACTGTCTTAACTAGTATTAAAAAATGCTAGCGTTTTTGCAAGAAGGTCAGACTGGAAGCAGGCATTCTGTTTCATTTTAAATTGTCGGAGATCGTAATATAATGAAATACAATAAGCATATACCCTGTGTCAAAATAACTGAGGGGATTGTGAGAAGGGATCCTGATTTAAGTTATCTGGAACTGTATTTTCATTTCTGGGCATGACATACACCTTCCCACGTAGTTACCATGACAGCAGATGCTAGAAATTTGTTGAAAACATTGTTGTGAGTATGACTAGTAAAAGTTTTGGAAAACAAAGCAAATAAAAGAGCTATTTTTGTAGTAATGCCGCATAACAAGCAGCCCCCCAAAAAACAAAATCTCAGTGGCTTACAGCTAGCCTCTGTTTCTCACTCATGAGTCGACAGGTCTGCTGTGGCAGCAGCTCTGTTTAAAATGTGGGTGAGGCTCAGGTTTGGCCCACGTTTCTCATTCTGGGACCTGGGTGGCAGGAGCAGCAGCTCTCTGGAGCACGTCCCTCTCGCGGTGTCGGGCAGCAGTGCCCGCGTGATAGACAGTGCATGCATACTGAAGCCCAGGTCGGACGTGATTATGTCACCTCGCTCGCTTTACAGTGGCCAAGCACGCCTCCTGCCAAGCTGGGCGTCCGCGAGGCAGGGAAGTTCGCTTCGCTGTCACTCAGGGACCACTGGCCAGGGCAGGGAGAACAGGGAGACCTGTAACCAAATAATACGATTTGCCCTAAGGATTAATTATCACTCTCTGTCTTCCCCGTACGGCATGTGGTTACTGCCAATCGGAATGTCTAACCGTGTGTTGCGATGTACCTCAAGAAAAGCTACCTTTATTTGGTTGGCGTATATTTCTTCCGTTCTTTGATAAGCCGCTTTCTACTTCAACTTATGCCTTCAGTTTGGGTCAAATATATGTTTCTATCATAATTTGCTGGAATTTACATAAAACCACCCAGTAATATGGTTCTTTTCCAAATCACCTTCTTTTTAAAGTAGCCTGCACCTCTACCCAGTTCTCTAAATTAGACTACCGTATTTTCCGGCATATAAGATGACTGTTTAACCCAGGAAAATCTCAAAAATCTTCTCCAATAACGAGAAGGCTGGTGAGAGAAGTGACCCAACTACCTCCTCTACTTTCTCCCTCTACCATTTCTACCATTTCAGCAGTTTTGTCTCGACTTTTGAGAAGGTTTTCCTGGGTTAAAAAGTCGTCTTATACGCCGGAAAATACGTACAACTTTTTCAAAAACTAACTTGAGCTCAGACCCGCTTCTAAATATAAGAAAGAAATAATTATTTCAATGAGAGTAAACGTCCTCTTATCTGTAATAAAGCTCTACCCTCTTACTAAACGAAGATTTTAAAATACTTGAATTTGTCATTATTCATTGAGTAAACCAAACTATAGATTATACCAATCTCTTAAATGCTCAATGTAGTTTTACTTTATTTCCTCAAAGTTCTTTCCTGTGAACCTTGACATGCCTTAGAATTGCTATAACATTTCATAAGTTGGAACAGTCAAAAGATTTAAATATCTTTGGTTTAGTTTTACACACATTAAACTCATAACAACAGATATCTTCTGAAGTAAGTGCATTTTTGCCAAATTATACCATCTGTAGATAATGGCAATTCATGAAATCATATGAAAGTTCACAGAATAAAGAGTAAACTTTGATATTTGTATTAGAGATTGGACAAATGGTCCATGTTCATTCGAACATCTGTGCTGCTCAGCTATTCGTAAGTCCCAGGAAATATAGCTCAGCCAACAATGTGTCCTTCCAGCGTCATAGTAAGACGATGTTCAATTCTCTTACATTCATGATGGACTGACAAATATGTTTGATTTCAGCTAGATATATAAAAATTAATTTTCTTCTGGAAGCTAGTTTTTGATGGCTTGCTTGCTTTTGTTCTTTATTTTTTGCATTCCAGCTTTGAGAGATGGGGCCTGCACAGGAGGTGAGCGGAGTTTTCAGAGCTATAGCTCCAGGCAAAGGTGCAGCCTCCTGGGCCTTTCTTGGCATCCCAGTCTGGGCTGCTGCTGAGCAGCTGGAAACTCAGACCCTCATTCCAGCTGCAGAGTGAGCCGGTCTTTGTAACGCTCTTTTGTTTTTAACAACTTTATTGAGATATGCTTTGTATACCACAAAGCTCGCTCAGTTAAGGTGTACAATTCAATAATTTTTAATATATGTACAGAGTTGTGCAATTATCACCATAAGCTAAATGTAGAACATTTTCACCATTTCTAAAAGAAACCCCTCTATCCACTGGCCCCTTCCCACTGCTCTGCAGCTCTAGGCAACCACGAATCTACTTTCTCTATGTATTTGCCAATTTGGACATTTTAAGTAAATGATAACCTGTTTCCATTCTTAGTGTCAAAGATACAATATGTGGTCTTCTGTGGCTGGCATCTTTTATTAAGCATAATATTTTCAAATTTCATCTCTTATAGCATGTATCAAGTCTTCATTCCTTTTTATGGCCAAGCAATATTCTGTCGCATGGATATGCCACTGTTTTGTTTTTCCATTCATCACTAATGGACATTCAAGTTGTTTCTGTTTGGGGGCTACTATGGATAATGCTGCTATAAAACTTGTGGTGTACAAGTTTTTCCGTAGACATAAGTTTTCATATGTCTTTACTGTACACCTAGAAAAGAAATTGCTGGCTCACGTAAACTTAGACATGGTAATTCTACTCTTAACTTTTTGAGGAGATGCCAAATTGTCTACCAAACTGGCTGCACCATTTCACAATTTCACCATCAGCGAATGAAGATTCTAATTTCTAGACATCTTCGCCAACATTGTAATTGTCAGTCTTTTTTATTATAGCTATTCTAGTGGGGGTGGCTTTGACTGGTCTTTCCCTAACAACTAATGATGTTGAGCATCTTTTCATGGGCTTATTAGTTATTCGTCTGTCTTCTTTAGAATAATGTCTACTCAGATCCTTTGCTTATTTTTAAAATCAAGTTGTTCTTTATTATAGAATTACTAGGGGCCCGGTGCACAAAAATTTGTGCACTCGGGAGGTCCCTCAGCCCCCCCTGTGCCCTCTCACAATCTGGGACCCCTGCTGGTGTGACTGGCCAGCCTGGGTGAGGGGCTGATGGCTGTTTGCAGGCTGGCCAAGCCCCCCAGTGGGGTCCCTCACCCCATTGGGGTGTGGCCACCCTGGGTGAGGAGCTGAGGGGCATTTTCAGGCTTTCAGGCTGCCCACAGTCCCTCCAGGTTTTGGGTCCCTACTGGGGTACCTGGCCAGCCTGGGTAACAGGCTAATGGCTGTTTGCAGGCTGCCCATAGTCCCTTCAGGTTTTGGGTCCCTACTGGGGTACCTGGCCAGCCTGGGTGAGGGGCTGATGGCTGTTTTCAGGCTGGCCAAGCCCCCCAGTGGGGTCCCTCACCCCATTGGGGTGTGGCCACCCTGGGTGAGGAGCTGAGGGGCATTTTCAGGCTTTCAGGCTGCTCACAGTCCCTTCAGGTTTTGGGTCCCTACTTGGGTACCTGGCCAGCCTGGGTGAGGGGCTGATGGCTGTCTGTAGGCTGTCCAAACCCCACAGTGGTGTCCCTCACCCCATTGGGGTTTGGCCAGCATGGGTGATGGGCTGATTGGTGCTTTCAGGCTGCCCACAGCTCCCATTGACCCAATGTCTCAGCAAGGCTGGCTGGAAGCAGGTTTCTGGGGTTTGTTTATCTTCTATAATTGACGCACTGTTCCTTTAAGCTGAGGCCTAGTAATGAAGCCTCGTTTCTGCTTCACCTCGCCACTTCTATAATGAGACAATGTTACTCTTAGTAGTCAGGCCAGGCCTGCTGTCTATGATTGATACTTTGTTGCAAATGTTTTTCCTGGAGCCAAGATAAGCAGAGCTGGCTGCAAACAGTTTCAGTTTCACTCCTGTTGCAATAGAAGCTGCTGTTTACTCAGGTCCGTGAGTGGCGGCCTCCATGTTGGCTGGGCTAATTTGCTCTGATTGGCTGATGGGCATGGCTTACCAGTCCCAAAGGGATGGTTAATTTCAATATTATGCCTTTATTAGTTTAGATGAGTTCTTTATATACTCTGGATACAGGTCCCTTATCAGATATATGATTTACAAATATTATCTCACATTCTCTTGGCTGTCTTGGATTTTCTGGGTACTATCACTTGAAACACTAAATTTTTAATTATTATGAAGTCAATTTTATTGACTTTTTTCCTTGTTCACTTGTGCTTTTTTAGTATCGTGTTTAAGAAAGAATTGCCTAACCCAAGGTTACAAAGATTTACTACTGTATTTTCTTCTATGATTTTTAAAGTTTGAGCTCTTACGTTTAGATCTGTCATCCACTTTAGGTAATTTTTGAGTGTGGTGTAAGATAGGTGTCTAGCTTTACTTTTTGTATATAGATATTAAGTTGCTCCACACCATTTATTGAAAGACTATTTTACCTCATTGTTCCAAAAATATATATACACACATTAACCACTGATATCTCACTTAACTCCTTTTCAGGTTTAACTGATTTTAAGTAACAGGTGAAGCCAAACTAAGCTTTGAACAAAGAAAATTTATCCTACATGCCACAGACTTTTTATGGGCATACCTAAAAGATAAAGTTTATGGTACAAAACTGGCAAGTCAATGAATTGAGAGCATACAAATACCAAATGAAATGATTCTGGATGTTAGTGATTCCATTGCTTTGCATTATCAGCAGTGCCTGGAGGATCAGAATGGTTATCAGTTTGAAAATAGGCATTAACCAAAAAAAATGTATTCATTTCTATAGATTCTTTTAAATTTTGAAAAATTAACTGTTAATAAACACTGTATTTATAATCATTCAAAGTGTATAGACATATTTTGGGATGCCCTGTATTTATTTATGACCATTTATTTTGGGACACTTGGTGCTATTCCGTTCACCTGTATGTCTATTCTTATTATAGTGCCACACTGTCTTGATTATTGAAGCTTTGTAGTAAGTTTTACAGTGCAGTAGTGTGAGTCCACTAACTTTGTTCTTGTTTTTTAAAATTATTTTGACTATTGTAAATCCTTTTCAACTTGAATTGATTTTTAAAGTCAAAATGGAAACTTCTTCTTAGCCCACTTTCTCTTTTTGTTTTTGTTTGCTTTTTGCTTGATTGCATATAAAAACCTAATAAATTATCTCAAATAGTAAATAATATAGGTGTGATTGAGGGAAGGGTTTCTTGACTTTTATAAATACACACACATGCACACACACATACATACATATATTTGTATACTAAAGCATCTCTGAATTTTATATATTAATCATAAAATTCTTATTTAAGGAAAACTATATTTTAATTTCTTACTCTAATAACCCTAACAGCCAATTCATACAGTAACTTATTTACCTCGTTGCACTAAAATATCTACTGAAGCACTAGCTGTACATTAATATTGATATGAACATGATTAAGTTTGGAAGGGCACAAACCACATGGCATTCCAAGTAGAAAAAGAGGAAAATACACTTGTAGCCCCTTCTGATATTATTGATTTGAACTTTTAACCATAGAAACTTGTTTTGTTAAGAAAAGGGACCATTTCCTCAAAAACAGAGAAGAGCAGTCATGGAAAGAGTCACAGAACTGGAAAAAATGGTTACTGGTTCAGTGCTTAGCCCAGTCTTCCCTTGGATATGAGTTTAGTTGCTAACAAGGTATTGAGGAATGGCTTCAATTGTGGGCATGTTTCTACAACTTTACTAGACTCGCCTCTGTATTTCCAAATTTGGAGAATTTATGCTATAGAACTTGAAATCCACTCTTTGCACAGGACCCTTTTATTTTCCTACAGCCCAGTTCGTGAAAACAGATTATTTTCACTTCTTTTCTTCCTCTTGCAGTTAGGCAGTTTTCCCAACTGAATGTAAATAACTCCCTTTTTTCTTATGTAAGACTTTTTTAGTGATAGATTATTAAGAATTATTTCTGACATATATGGCAAAGTTTTAGCAAATAATCTGTATTTGATCAGAATTTTTAAAGTAGGTGGGCATTTCAAAAACAAGGCTTTTCTGACTCAAGTCTTTCTATGGTAGAGTTTCCAGAAATGCCACAAATCTCAGCCCACTCAGCCCACTGAAGAAGAAGGCCGTTCTTCTCCTAAACTCTCAGCCCACTCAGGCATTCTCCTGGACCTCACTGCATGGTCTGAATAATTTATGTGACTTACAGTGCCATGTAAAAAGCACTGGAATGTCTCTATGTATGGCTTGTTTGCTTTTGATTTACAGTGACATCTTTCCACAGTAGTGGGAAGTTGCTGGAAAACTTTTCCGAAACCTTATATTTTTCTATTCATACTCATATGACTGTGGCTCAGTTATCAATGACCTCAGTTTCCTGCCCTGTTATTTTCAAATTAAAAAGTATGTGTGGGAAGTCTCATCACAAAAGCGCACATTAAATAGCATTACCCAATAGATCATAATCCTGCATGCACTCTGCCATTACCAATGGTTACCTGACCTGTAGAAATAAGGAGAGTACCATGAGCATCTACCAGGATATTAAAAGCTGCAGCATTATCCACGTTTCTTAGGGTCAGCGGGAATGCTTACGTTGCAGCTGTGGTGTTGACTCAGAGAGGAACATGTGAGGTTGGTAAGTGGCCCGTGTCAGGGCTTCGTGAGGCCTGAGAATAAGAAAGAAGGTAAACAAGGAAAGCACTGTCTCCTTCAGTGAGACAGGCATTTGTAAAGAAGACTGAGCGCGGTTGAAGTGTTCTGCCCCGCGTAGGACACAGGAGACTCAGAGAACGCGCCATGTGGGTACCTTATCATTTAAATTGGGCAGCCAGGGAGCCTACCAAAGAGCCTCAACCAAACAGGGAGAAGCATAGAGATTGTTGGCAGAGAAATTCAGATGTCTGGATCAGCAGCACCAGTATATGTTTTTTAAAAAAAAAAAAGCATTTTCTTAATAAAAACCTGGAATAAATTAAATCATGTCTTGTCTTCTGAGGAACCATTGCTTCTACCAGTTAGAGAATATAATTAAGGTGACTTCATGGATGCAATTATCAGCAAACGTAATTGCATCAAAGACATATGAACTTTGTGTGTTTCAGTGTTGAACAAGGATAAAAGAAATTATGTTGCTAAGATTATATATGGGATTTAAGACCATTGTTCTCTGGAATCTATGTCTTAGAGCAAGTATTGAGGCAAATTAAAAGGCAAAATCAAATGATATTAGCAAAATGTCTCTCAAATTGTCCAGTATACACTCAATAAGTGTTAGTATTCTCATCATCATCATTATCATAATTATCTTTTACTTCTAATGGATGGTTATAGTTGTGCTCAGTCGAGTAGACATTGATATGCATGAAGGTCTTCATCAAAGACAACATAAAGAACTCTTTTGTACTCGGGAAATTATCCCCATTGCACCCTATTTTAGCTATTTCATTTACAAATGGTCTACAATCAGTTTTGATTATTGTATATTAAGCACTGGAACAGTTACCAAAAAACCTAGTTTTTGTTCCCACCTTACTTCCACTATTCTCTCTAGGCCACAGTTATAACAGACTAGAGGCCCGGTGCATGAATATTCATGTACTGGAGGGGGGGTCCCTCAGCCCAGCCTGGCCCCTCTCACAGTACAGGAGCCCTCAGGGGTGGGAGGCAATCCGGCAATCAAGGGAAGGCAACACCCCATCACACCTCTGCTGCTGCCACTGCCAGCAGCAAAAGCCTCGGCCAGCCCTGGTTACCTGTGCCTCGGGCTGGCCTTGGGTGGCCAGGGGGCTGAGGGGACTGGGCACCGCCATCTTTGAGGGTGTGGCAGTCAATTAGCATATTCTCTCCTTATTGGCTGTGGGCACTGCGATCTTTGAGTGTGGGACAGTCAGTTAGCATATTCCCATATTAGATAGGATTATATCTATGAATCCCTTTCATATCTAATATTCTACGAGATAGCTCAAGAGGCAAAATTTCAGGAAAAGTATTACAATGTATTGCATTCACTTTTAATCTGTCATTGGAAGCCACCTTACTTTTGCCCCAAGCAAGCTCCACATTTTATTTAAATGTCATTTCACTGGATAGAATTGCAGGCTGCAGAGACTTCTATTGCATAGTGTCAGTGCTTTGGATATTAAATATTTACTAGGAATAAAAACCTGCCTTAAACTAATTGGAACCCAAAATTGAACATTTAGAAACTATTCTATATCAGAGAGATAGATACCTTTTGTCTTCAAACTACCTTTTACTATTTTTAGTGCCTTTGACCTTCACAGGAATTCTGTAGCAAATGAAGTCAAACTTTTTCAACTGTTTATCCCTGGGCAGTACTATCTGATATGAATAGTATTCCATCAAAATGTGTTTTTTTCCTGAGGAAGTCTTACTGTAATACATCATCAGAGTGACAGCCAGTGTATTATACATTACAATAAAACATCCCAGAGCAAAGGTACATGTGATGATAAATTATGCTAATATGTTATTGTCATTATGCTCGCAGCACTCCAAGAGTGATTTGGTGAGGTCCATCATCAGTGAGAGACTATCTGATTTCATATTACTCAAAGAATGACACCATCATGGAAAACCACAAGCTGATTCAGTTGATTAATCGGGGTAGTGATATCCTAGTGCCAGAACTCAGTAGAGTGGTATATTAAAATGGCCTTTAAAAGTGAAAACAAGTTAAAGGAAGATGAATCGGTGAGGTGAGGTTATAAAAGCACTGTCAATTTTAATACTATTGCTGTAGACAGAGAGCAGAGTTAACTACAATCCAGAATTCATCCTTTGTCCTTTATTCAAACACTGGACAGTGATTTAGTTCTACTTAATTGTCTTTAAGAAACCTGAGGCCCTGACTGGTTTGGCTCAGTGGCTAGAGCATCGGCCTGCGGACTGAAGGGTCCCCGGTTCGATTCCAGTGGGGAGTGTGCCAGGGGGTAGCTGATAGATGTTTCCCTGTCATCGATGTTTCTAACTCTCTATTCCTCTCGCTACCTCTCTGTAAAAAAATCAATAAAATATATTTAAAATTAAGAAACCTGAGAACGTTTTGTAAGAAGCTCTCTGTTGTAGGACCAGTGGTTACCTTACTGTCTACAAGCAACACTTTGTAATGACATACGCATTACACCCCAACTCACTGAACCCACCAGACACATCGCAAAACTGTAGCTGAGTGACAACTCGCATATTCAGGTTATAAGATGGTCGCTTTTGTTACAGAATCTTCTTTTCAACAGAATCTTGCACACATTAGACACCAAAAGAGACTTGCTAAATTGAAAGGATGATTGTCTTAGAACTATTTATACTTAAAACCACAAAATAATGTCTAACACCAAACTGCTTGATTAAAAGAGCCAGACAAACTTTACTTTCCCTGGCACTGCTTGTTCTGTCATGATCTCAAAAGCTGGTTCCACTTGTTCATCACAGCTTTCTGGCCAATGTCTCTGACCCATTCATAATTAGAAGGGCCTGGGGAGAAAGCAGGATAGATTTCACTTAACTGGCACTCTCTTGATTTGGCATTGATGAGCTGAGCTTGCTGGGTAGTTAAAACTGATTTTTTGTCTCATAGAGTCCTTTAACAGGTTCTTTGGGGACCTACTCCCAATCACTACACATCTTTTTCCCAAAGGTTTCCAGACAGTCTGTGCATTTTAGAGCCTATGATCATTTCATTACTTTCTATTTTCTAACTGTTCACCTCTCTTTGGCACCTTTGGGACTTTGAACAAAGTCCCTTTAGGGGGGGAAAGATAACCTAAGCTGGCTCCATTCCACAAGACCCATAGCTGATCCACAGGGAATATACCCCTCCACTTGTCAGTGGAAGCACAACTAGACATTAATATAACTACAACAACTAACTTACTGAGTGCATATTACCATCCAGGCATTGTTCCATGCATTACCTTATGAAACTTTCCCAAAAAGAAACGGGTGATATTAGCATCCTCATTTTACTGATGAGGAAACTGAAACATAGGGGGATTGATTTATTCAGTGTTACAAGACCCAGAGATAAGAGCGAGGCAAGACTCAAACTCTGTGGTCATGGCTGTGTGCTCTTAACTATGGCACTGACTTGTAAGTTTAGTCTTCGCACTCGATACTAAGTTTTGGAACTACAGATTCATGTTCTCTCCTTATAATAGGCACCAACCAACCCATGCCTCACCTTCAAGCTTTTCCAGGCCTGGATTCAAAGCAAGTGCCTTGTATTCCTCCAAATTCCAATGGCCAATAAAAATTCAGTGTTCCTACTGATATGGAATTTTTGGACTGGAACCTTGATTCTTTGTCCACCAGAGAAGAATGAATCCATCGAGAGAAGTTGGTGTAGCCAAGGTTTACTGAAGAACAAGTACAGACTCTGTGGGGAGGGGGAAAGGGTCCCACCCACTTCCTGTCTCCACGGTTTATAAAGGCTGCAGTTCCTGTGTCCTAACACCCCCTCTGATTGATCAATATTCCCTTTTGAATTGGTTGCTATAGTGACTCCTAAGCCTTCCTCTCTCATTGGCCTCTTATTCCCTCAGGGCTTTCTTCCTTCTTTGTTTTGTAAATACAGACCTTTTTTGGCTACTTCCAGTTCCATTGTCTTATGAACTATTCCTGTTGCTGCTTCCTGGTCTTATGTAAATGCAAATGCACCTGACTTCCTTGTGTTGTGGAGACGTACCTTCTCCCAGTTTGTAGCCCTGTGTTTTTTCCATGGACCCCAATTCTAAAAATTCCCTAAACCTGCCTATATTCCCCTAAAATTCCTGTTTCACTATCAAGGTCCCTCCCTAGATTTGACATGAGGTGGGGGGGGGGGGGGCCACAACTATAGTCTCCAAAATAAGTATTTACATCTCTACCTCTTTTCCCTCGGTGATCTGGGTACTGAGCAACTGGTGACAAAGCCAGTGTTTTTGTTCCTTTGTGTTTTAACTTCCCTTTCAAGCCTTGGTGTAATGCAGGACAGGTTTGTAACGTGGGATACTTACTGTGTATCATTTTTTTCTCCTTGGCTTTTTTGGGCCTCAACTAAAATGGAGACAGGAAGAGCCCCACTTTAATATCCTTTTACAAAAATAAAAGCTATTCTTTTCCATAATCGAAAAGGCAAGGATATGAGATGTAAGGCTTTCGGAATGAATGGGTAAGTCTCTTTGTCAGAGTTAAAAACTTTCAAAGATGAATGTGTTCCAGATCTTGAGAAATGTTACTGAAATGGGAATTTTAGGGGAACATAGGCAGGCTTAGGGAATTTTTAGAATTGGGGTACAAGGGAAAGCACAGGGCCACAGACTGGGAGAAGATAAATTTTCATAACACAAGGAAGCCAGGTGCAGTTACAGCTTCATAAAACAAGGGAACAGCAACAGATACATTTCCATAAGACAAGGGAACTGGAAGTAGCCAAAAAAGGGTCTATATTTACAAAATACTGAAGGAGGAAGAAAGCCCAGAAGGACTAGAGAACAATGAGGGAAGAGGACCTCAGGAGTCACTATAGTAATCAATTCGAAAGGGAATATTGACCAATCAGAGGGGATATCAGGGCCCAGGAACTGCAGCTTTTATAAACCATAGAAACAGGAAGTCGGTGGACCTTTTCCCCTCCCCATGTGGGAATCCTTTCTGTGGGACTCTTTCTCTCTCCCCACATGGGAGTCTGTACTTGTTCTTCAATAAATCTCCACCTTTGCTATACCACCTTCTGTCCATGGGTTCATTCTTCTATTCCAGCGGACAAAGAAGCCAGGTTCCAGTCCAGAAATTCTGTTTCATTTCAGAGTCAGGAGAGACGTGATTGATGTGTGCAATTTCAGTCGGGCAGCTTGTTCTGGAGGGCTTCAGGGGAGCCACTGGTTAGAACAGGAGGAAGTTGGTATCAACCTGTCATTGTGCATTTTGGCTTGGTGGCATGCGATCAATTTCTAGAGCATCTAACAGAACCAACAGGACATTGGCACTCAGTGGGTCAGTCTGACCCACAGGCCAGGGTGCTGCCAGCCTCCCCATGATGCTTCCATTTACAGCTTCCCAAGAGCACTCCCAAAATAGCTTGGATAGATATTCTCACCTCTTTTACCGTGGTGCCTGGTCTTAGTTTAATTGACATGTTAAATGAAGTAAATTACTAGATAAAATTTTAGAATAAAAGCAAAGCATTAAAAATAGCCAGTATATGTTTATTTCATTCATATACTGTCATTCATTTACTTTAAAGATAAAGTCATTGTCTTAAGAAGAAAAACTTATTAGTGACAAGCAAGCCCCTTCACAATCTCGTGACATAAAAGTTTTTTTGTAAAACTGTGTTTTGTCACCTACAAAATTCCTGTGTGTTGTGGCAGATTGACTTCAACTTGTCTTTTGCCTATAAAAGTTAAGAGAGGAAATTCCAGTGCTCAGAAATGTAAAACAATAAATATGAGATTATAGTATAAGGAAGTTAATGTGTAAAGCTCTTCACATTTACAGAATATTTGTAATATTCTATATTCTAAAAAATTCTTAGCACTGTATTGACTTTTGATAAGAGGTGACCAGTACTGTATAATGGAAAACCTTAGATCTGGCACTTTTGCTGGTCATGTTACCCTGGATAGTTTTCCAGCCTTTTCTGACCTTTGTTTTGGTCTGAAAATGGTGACAACTATTTTTTTATTAACCACTAGAGGCCTGGTGCATAAAATTTGTGCAGGGGGGGGGGGTCTCCTCAGCCCAGCCTGCACCCACTCCAATCGAGGAGTCCTCAGGGGATATCCAAACGCCAGTTTAGGCCCGATCCCTGGATTAGGCCTAAACTGGCTGTCAGACACCCCTCTCACAATCTGGGACCACTAGTTCCTAACCACTCACCTGCCTGCCTGTCTGATTGCCCCTAACCCCTCTGCCTGCCTTCCTGATTGCCCCTAACCTCTCTTTCTGCCTACCTGATTGCCCCTAACCTCTCTGTCTGCCTGCCTGATTGCCCCTAACCTCTCTGCCTGCCTGCTTGCCTGCCTGACTGCCCCTAACTGCCTCTGCCTGCCTGCCTGATCGCCCCTAACTGCCCTCCCTTGCCAGCCTGTCCTCTCCTGCAGGCCTGATCTCGCCCCCAGTTGTCTTCCTCTGCCATCAATTTGGTTCTGATTGGTCAGTTTCTATGCCAGTCAGCATCTCTGGGCCTATCAACGGGGCCTGATCAGAAAGGCAGGGCTGATGAGCAGCCCCAGTGGAGGCCTGGAGAGAAATGGAGACGTGGCTGTTGACCAGGCTGGGAGAGAAAGAGAGGCAAGTTCTGAGCAACTTCCTTATAAGGTTGCCACAGAGGCTACAGATCAGACCCTGCCTCTCTCTCTCTCTGCTGGCCTCTCTCTGGGCCTGATCCACAGGCCCCTAGGCAGTCAGTGCTGGGTCTGGGTGCCCCAGCACTGACTTCCAGTCTGGTCCAGCCTTCGGTGCTACGACCCTGGCTCTTTATTATATAGATAAATAAACTGAGTACAGGATCTGGGTCTTATTTATCTTCATGTCCACAGTTGCTAGCACAGTGCCTGGCAGTAAATACTTCTTGATGTGTATATAAGTATGTGAGGAATTACATCTTTCACATAGAGTTGAGCAGAGGGAGGCTAAAAACATTTCAGTGACCTAGGGTTACACAGCCAGGAAGGAAAATGCCATGGTAGGTTGTGAGAAGAGGATCAAATCCTGGGAATTATGACATAGGTGGAGTCTAAAAAGGAAAATCAGTCATTATAGAAGAGAACAACCAGGTGTATATAGACAAGTAAATTTCAGAAGTGTATATCAGGTTTGTTCCATTGAAGAACTGGTTTACAAACTCTCACTTCCTGTAGATGCTTACAATTAACAACTAATATTATGATACTGTCCTTCTTGGTGGAGGTAAAGAATATATAAGTGGAACAACAAATCGATGTTTCTCTCTCTCTCTCAAAACAATTAATAAAAAATATACATAAGAAGGATATCACAATTGTCCCTCCTGGTAGAGACAAAGAATATATAATAGATTTAGCACATTGTTTCCCCTTCTGAAATTGCAAAAATTGTTCTTATTAGTATATTTTGCACAGTGTTTATAACAGAGACTAAATATGAAAAGAAATAACATTAATAATTACTCTTACATAAGCAAAGCACTATTGCAAGCATTTAGATGCATTTCCTTCTTTAATCCAGAAAATGTCCCTATAACGTACTATTATTATCTTCACTTTACACATGAGAAACCTGAGTTATGGAAAAGTAAGGAGATTTTCAGGACACAAGGTCCCTAAGCACAGAGGCAGGAGACAGGTCTAAGCAGTGTGACCTGAGAGCCATTATTTCCCTTATGCCACAATTTTCTATTCGCAAGTTCAGATAAGCATTTTACTACATATTTTTTGTCTTAACTTGCATATTACTAGAATAAATACCCTGAGTTTTTATACTGTGAGTTAATTACCCCAGTGATTACAAGCTGAGTGAACTGGCACCTTCAATGACCATATAAGATGCTAAGCTTTACACTCTTCAGCGTGGTGTATCATTCAAGTCCAGAAGTGGTGGAAGTCTCCAATTCTGAGCCTACAGCTGATGTACCTGAATGAGTGGAATGGGCTTGGCACTCCCAAGGTCAGCGCCCGATCAGCCCTCAGGGATGGCAGAATGTCCGAGAGGATCTGAAGCTGATAGAAGCTGACATGTTCCCTCATATTTGTAAAACTTTTAAGAAACCACCTTTTTCAGCTGAGCTGAACAGGATATTGGAAATCAAGGCCACAAAGAAAGAACTATCACCTTTAATGTCTGACAACATCTAGGATGTGAGGTGTCAAAAACAAACTCTACACCCTGAATAAAACAGAGCAGAAAGATGAGTTTATTACTAGATTTTCAACCTGCAAGCCAGGAAATTCAAGACTAAAGCAGCAATGAGTTCGGAGTTGTTCACAGACTAAGGCATTTTTATGGGATAAATGCGGAACTTATTTGGCTTTTTTTAAAAGCTGATTGATTGCCTGCTGGTCTTTTTTCTTGTTTAAATCAGAGGAACAAGGAATCCAGAGCTGGTATGAACAGACTTGACATTTGGTGATTGACTTGTATGCTCTGTATATTTCTCAGAAAAATCTGTAAATTCCTGTAACGTTGGGTTAGGTTTCCTTTACGCACCTGCATTGACTATCTCCATCTTGTCCTTGACATAAACGACTCCATTTTAGTTTTTGTTCTACACAGGGATAGAGGAAAAATAAATATACACATACACGCACACTATCCATAATATACATATAATTTCCTTCAATGTCATAAAATACTCAGTCCTGTATATTATAGTCCAAGTATACCAATGTATTTTCAAAAATATGATTCTAAAAAGATGTGGGTATTTAGAAACAGCATTCCCTTAGTAGTACAACAGGGTAGGGCAGCCTTGGCACAACAGGGAATGAGTCAGAAAGGCATTAGAAAGAAGCATTAGAAAACCTCACACAGGCCACATCACAGGCCAAAGGCCTGGGGGGCAGTGAGTTGTGTCAGAGGGTGAAGAAAAGGGTTTCCCTGTTGCTGGGCAGAGCACAGTGTCCAGAGCATCTGGCAGCAGGCTATGAATAGCAGTCCAAGAAGGCAAACACTCTGTGCTACACATAGTTCATGGATTTAGGAACAAGAATTCTAGTATCACTTTATTCTAAGAAGACCTATGGACTAGGTAAGGAATAAGACAAATATTCAGGTATGAGAACTGGACAGGGATTTGTCTGAAAAAACAAGCAGGAGCTAACGGACAAGGAGGACACACCCACAAGCTGATTCAAAGTTGAGTCTTCCAGCTTTAAGGCTCACTGTCTAGAGGTAATTAAGAAAACGCTTAATATGACAGTGGAGGCTGAGTATTCCTTCCTGGGGAGTTTAGAGGGCTGTGGGACGGGGAGTCAGGTTAAAGAGCCAGACAAGTCATTTAATTACTTCTCTGAATTAGAGAACATTGACAGGTAACTATGATCTTTCATCAAAAATTTATCAAGCACTTATTACACACGATATTTAACACATATTTCAGACTAGCATTAAATATGAAAATTCTATAATTTGTTGTATATATGATAGTCTATTTTAACATATTTCTACTTTAACATTTTTATCACAATTATGGATGACACACACATTAAACATATAATATATATAATTTCTTTCAATGTCATAAAATACTCAGTCCTGCATATTATAATTTTATGTGTATGTGTGTGTCATATGAATATAGATTTTATATATAAAACTTCAGATAATATACTAAATCTAATATTACTATTTGAATTTGTCCAATAATTACTACCTACCTTCTTAACTGTTAACCAGCATAATTTATACTTATTTGACATTCACATTCACCTGTAATCCCTTCCTTTTTCATTTCCATCCCCCATCGAGTGTAATGCAATCAAGTCCTCAAATGAAAGGTAAAAGAAATAATGCCTATAGATGCCTAGCCACTTCACCAAATTTATAAATTGAATGCCAAGGTGAAACTTGTATCAGGTATCTTTATCCTAAGTGTTCTCAAAGGTAGCTCTTCCTGACAACTGGCAAGAGTGCCCTGCTCTGACAGTCCGACCTTTGCAGTCCAATTAAATATAAAAACATCTGCGTCTTCTTCACCAGTCATGCTGTCAGGGATAGTATAACTTGACTGTCATATGAAGCTCTTTACATCAGCCTGCTGTGAAAATATGATTGTAATACAGACATTAGCATTCAGAAGTATTCACTCCCTTTTCCCTTACACAGATTTTGAGGGTCAAAGCTATGCATTTTTATCAGATATTTTACTATCTTTCAACCTTTGTGAAGATCAATGTATCAGAATAGAGGAAGAACTTTTTCTCCTTTAATGCTAAAGTGATTTAGTACAAGGGAAATACTAATGAAGACTTTTATCACTTAAAAGTTCCTGTTGGACAAAATGAAAAAGTTTTATTTTTTTAATGGATGCAGTGATTAAATTCCATGACACTTTTGGAAACAAGAATCTGATCGGAAGAGTTGAGCACTTACAAACGTGAAGTTTTGACTTTTCTTAGAAACAGCGCTTCCAAAGGAGCTGCAACACATTTCCACAAAATTTAGGCCATAAGGACCCAGACCTGTGAATCAAAGAGAGAGAGAAACTTTCTGAAATCGCTTTTTCCATTTATTTTAAATGTGATATAGTTCTTATTATAATGCCTAACAATGATGACTTTCTAGCACTTGGCTGTCATTATGGTTACAGAAGGTTAAATGTTGCCTCCCTTTTCCCTGTCAGCCCACTGTTACTATGTAAGTCATTCTGGCTTCAATCACCATGGGCTGATGGAATCACTTGTTTTTTACAGGTTAGATGGTAAATTCGTCATTTAAGGGACTGAACTATTAAAATTTCTAGGACTTTCTCTTCAAACAAAAAATCCTGAATAAAGTTTAATAAAGTTGGGCTATCATGCTCATTTTATCATCAACAACATGACTGCTCACTGTACCAAGTATAGGATGTCTCTTTTTTCTTAATAATAAAAGTTCATTTTTCCTTTTAGAGAGATACTTGGGAAAAGGAGGGTGGGGTCAGTTGGGGGCTGATGAAGGTAAAAGATGGACAGCTCTGGCTGAAATCGGGCAGGAAGCAGCCCCTAGAAGCACAGCCACACTAATGCAACACAAGGCTGACCTGAGACTTCCTCCAGATTCCAAGAAGAAGCCATTGGGGGAAGAGCCTCTCAACAGTGGAAAACGAGGCCAAATGGTTCTGGGTGTGGACTGCTAGCAAATGCCTGCCCAAGACTAACTGGAGATGGCCAGGCTCATGTTTCTAATGAAAAATAGGAGCATAGCCCTCCTAAAATGAGAGGACTTTTCCTACAAATCAGGATTATTTTTTTTTAAGTAGCATATTGGGTTTAACATTTCAGGTGTTTTTCTGCAGTAGATATGTTTTTCCTTCCTGAATTCTCAGGTCTCTGATTCGAGTTCAGTTTTGTTTATCAGAAAGATATGAAAACAAGTTCAATGCTGGGAAAGATGTTTACTTAGAGCAATAATATGACACGCAGACGTGAATGCATAGCCACTCGCACATCACCTAAACCTCTCCAGCCAGTGCTGGGCTTTAAAATCACTGGTGACCTAAAACACAAAACAAAATGCAAAAATCAGGCTGAGGGGATAGATGAAAATGACCATGTCAATCAAATAAATTATCTTCTCTTGGGCTTCAATAATGGATAAAGCTTACGGTAACCCTAACTGCTGTTTTGATGTCTTGTGTTGCTTCCGCAACTTGACCTTGGGTTTATTTCTCTGGAGTATAACTTTGAGCCCATGTGAAGTCCTTTTTCCTGAGCAAATTTCTTGTCAAATGAGGAAAAACAACAAAAAATTGGTTCTATAGAATTTCACAAATGACAACATTGAAAAACCACCTTTCTGAATGAATTTTCTTTCTTCTTCCCGGTACACACACACACATACACACACACACATATACATACTTAGGGGCCTGGTGCACAAAAATGTGTACACTCAGGAGGTCCTTCAGCCCGGCCTGTGCCCTTTCACAGTCTGGGACCCCTTTGGGGATGTCCACCTGCTGGCGTGCCTGGTCAGCCTGGGTGAGGGGCTGATGTCTGTTTTCAGGCTGGCCACCCCCCCCCATGTGGACCCTCGCCCCATTGGGGTGTGGCCAGCCTGGGTAACAGGCTGAGGGCCATTTTCAGACTGCCCACAGCCCCTTCAGGGTTTGGGTCCCTACTGGGGTGCCTGGGCAGCCTGGGTGAGGAGCTGAGGGGCGTTTTCAGGCTGCCCACAGTCCCTCAGGTTTTGTGCCCCTACTGGGTACCTAGCCAGCCTGGGTGAGGAGCTGATGGCTGTTTGCAGGCTGGCCAAGCCCCCCAGTGGGATCCCTCACCCCATTGGGGTGTGGTCACCCTGGGTGTGGGACTGAGGGCTGTTTTCAGGCTTTCAGGCTGCCCACAGCTCCCATTGACCCAATGTCCCAGCAAGGCTGGCTGGAAGCAGGTTTCTGGGATTTAATTATCTTCTATAATTGATATACTGTACCTTTAAGCCGAGGCCTAGGCAGGTAACGAAGCCTCCTGTCTGCTTCAGCTCGTGGCTTCTATAATTGAAAGAATGTTGCCTTAGTAATCGGGCCCAAGCTTGCTGTTTGCTTTAGCTCTGAGGCTTCTGTAATTGAGATAATGTTGCAAGTATGTTGCCTGGAGCCCAGAGAAGCCCAGCTGGCCGGCAGATAGTTTACTCCTGGTGCAATGGAAGCTGCCTGTTTACTCCAGCTCTGTGACTGCTGGCCTCCATCTTGACTGGGTTAATTTGCGTACAGCCGCTCTGATTGGCTGGTGGGTGTGGCTTAGGCATCCCATAGAAATGGTCAATTTCAATATTACTCTTTTATTAGATTAGATAGATAGACATGCAAAACAGAACAAAACAAAAAGTTAGACACTTGTCCATCTTCCCTTTCATGTAAACTACTTAAACTATAAATGTAAAGTATAGCATACAAAAACCATTATGGAATATATGGGGAAAGGTAAAGGTAGATAGTTCTTTAAACATGGCATTATTAATTTTAAATATTATAAGAAATTCCCTAAATCTAATTAACAAGTACTTAGAGGATTTTTCTCTAACACATAAATTTAAACGCTATGTTAATGATGCTTCTATCGTGTATGATGGTCCTTTAGGAGAGAATTTTCCAAAATTGGTGTTTGAATATTCCTGCCTGCACTTTGTTTACATGATTGATTTGAACTGTCCATTTAGATATGTTAAGCAAGTAAATGTCATTCTTCTCTGGAATATGGCAAATTCCATAGAAATAGATGGCTTTAATGTATAAACTTGCGTGTCATATGTGACTATTATAGAACTGCTAGAGGCCTGGTGCACAAAAATTTGTGCACTCAAGGGAGTCCCTCAGCCTGTCCTGTGCCCTCTAACAGTCTGGGAACCCTCAGGGGATGTCCACCTGCTGGCTTAGGCCCATTCCCTTTGGAATCAGGCCCAAGCTGGCAGTCAGACATCCCTCTGATAGCCCAGGAGCCCTCAGAGGATGTCCACTTGCCAGCGGGGAGCAGACCTAAGCTGTAGTTGGACATCCTTAGCACTGCTGAAGAGGCAGGAGATGCTCCCACCACTACTGCTATACTGGTAGCCTGGCTTGTGGCTGAGCAGAGCTTCCCCTGTGGGAGTGCACTGACCACTAGGGGCAGCTCCTGCATTTAGCATGTGCCCCCTGGTGGTCAGTGTGTGTCATAGTGACCAGTCATTCCCAGTGGGTCTGCTGTTAGGGTCAATTTGCATATTACCCTTATTATATAGGATAGAGGCCTGGTGCATGGGTGGGAGCCAGCTGGTTTGCCCTGAAGGGTGTCCTAGATCAGGGTGGGGGTCCTGCTGAGGTTCCTGGTCAACCTGGGTGAGGAGCTAAGGGCCATTTTCAGACTGGTCACACCCCCTTTCATCGTAAGAGGACCCTCACCCCATGAGGGTGTGGCCATCCTGATTGGCCATCTTGAGTTGATGGCTGTTTGCAGACTGGCCACAGCCCCCAGTGACCCAAGCTCCCAGCAAGGCTGGCTGGAAGCAGGTATCTGAGGTTTATTTATCTTCTATCTTTGAAACTTTGTTGCCTTGAGTGGAGGCCACAGCCTACGTAGGCAGGCAGCTTCCTCCATCGCAGGAGCAATGGAGCTCCCTGCTTGCTCTAGCTCTGTGGCTGCCAGTTGCCATCTTGGTTGGGTTAATTTGCATATAATCGCTCTAATTGGCTGGTGGTGGTGGCTTGGGATATAGCAGAGTGACACGATTAGCATATTACTCTTTTATTAGATTAGATTACATAATGTTACTAACTTCCTAGGCATGGCAAGATTATCCTGCTTCTACTCTTCTCCCTATTAGGCCCTTAGACTCCCATCAGCAATTCACAAAGCTGCCAAAGTGATCTAAAAAAAAAAAAAAAAACAAAATCCCTAATTTTATTACCACATGGTTTAAAGCCTTTCCGTGGCTTCTCCTTGCCACAAGAAAAGATTTCTATAAATGCTTTAAGAAGCCCTTCATGATCTCCCTGCTTACTGCCTTAGTCTCCATTTCTTCACTCCCTCCTCTCACACTCTGCTCTCCCATTGCACTCACCTTCTCTCAGTACTTCTAAATCTGTATACTCTCTCTTTTGCACCTGCTCTTCTCTTACCTGGACTGGCCTTTCCTCCCCTGTCTCTGATCTCCTACACACACACACACACACACACACACACACACACACACACACACACCTCTTTATTCATCTAACTCCAATCTTCCACAAGGTGCAAGGCTAGATGTCATTTTCTCTTGGAAGCCTTCCCTGACTCTCCCCCTCTGATGGCACCTGTCACATTTCATAGCATCATTTATTATGTGTCATTGGATGATGAGGACTTTTGTGACTTTATGCTATATCTCCAACATTCCTTTAAGTAATATTAATTTGGTACCTATTGTGCCAAGACTCATTGCTAGGCTCCGAAAAAAACAGCAAAGAACCAAGCAAAAATTTCCTGCCTCAGAGAACTTATATTCTGTACACACAATAAATAGTTGTTGGCAAGAATAGAGTAAAAACAGAAGGGGTAGTAGAGAACAACAGAAAAAGAACAAGTAGAGAAGAATACAGAGTGAAATAAGAAAGAGCCAGAGACATTCAAGATAAAAATGGAAAGGGCTCATAGAAAGCCAGGTTGATCCCTTTAAAAATATCGCCTCACCACAAGACAGGCCCTCTTCTACTTAAAATTTTGCCATTGGCTTGCGATACCATTTGAAGATGACAGACATTCCTTACTTCATTCTACCTGCCGCCCAGTACATAGGATTCTGTCATGTTGTGCCATTCAGCCTTCCAGGGACGTCCTCCAGAGCCATCTGCTGTCTGCAGTGAACAAGGCTGCAGACCCCAAATGATGTACTTACGCCTGAACAAAATGAGCTGGGAGCTATTTTAAAAGCATTGCTTTTCTAAAATTTATTCACTGGAAAAAATCTACTATAAAACAGTGAATATGTTATGCAAGTAAAATTAGACCTTTCAACCTGCATGATATGATGCATGATTGCACACACTTATTGCAGGTGATTCTGCCAGAAATAAAGTAATTTTTTTTTTGTTTTATTAGACATTTAGTGCAAAAGGTCAAACGAGAGATTTAGGGTCCCTGTCATCCTTTATACTTAAAAAATTAAAATAGCTCATTTACACCACTTTTTTTTACCACATGAAGCAGATCTGTAAGCCACAACAAAATGAGGTTTGAAAACAAAGAAATCAAGCCAAATTATGCATGATTTCGCAGAGATGCATCCCACATTGTTAGATTCTATTTGCTAGGAACACATTTCAATTTGCTGTGGCATGTGCAGTCCTGCTGCCTCATCTAAATGCCTAATCAAGCCAGCCATGGTCTCCTCCTTGGACTCTCATCAGGCAGAAATTTCAGGCAACTTGCAGTTCCTGGGACACATTGTGCTCGTCCACCCCTCTGTGCCTGTGAACTCGCTGTTCTCTCTGGAAGGATGTCCTGCCTCTGACTTACTAGTCAGACTCCTAAGGCTTCTGTTAAACTCGACCTGAAACGTTACCTCTAGGTGAGGCCTCTCTGCTCCCCCCCCATACCCATCCCACACAGCTGGCCCTCCCTCTTGCCACTGAAGGAATCTGGCACAGGCTTCTGTTGGAGTGCTCACCCTTGGTGCTGCCACTATTTTTTTTTTTTTTTACTTCCGAGAGTCTTCCCTGCTGTGAATAACTTAGCATACAAAATGAGCCTCTTCATGATCTTCCTGAGGATAAGGAGCATGTCTTTGTGATTCAAGCACCTGGCATGTGAGATGTGTTTTAAAAAATGTTTGAGCTGAAAGAGAATAAATGAATGAATAAAAAAATGAATGCCAGCCCTGACCGGTTTGGCTCAGTGGATAGAGCGTCGGTCTGTGGACTGAAAGGTCCCAGGTTCTATTCTGGTCATGTACCTTGGTTGCGGGCACATCCCCAGTAGGGGGTGTGCAGGAGGCAGCTGATCGGTGTTTCTCTATCATCGATGTTTCTGACTCTCTGACTCTCTCCCTTCCTCTCTGTATAAAATATATTGTTTTAAAAAAATGAATGCCATAAGTGATCTTCAGCGCCTCTCCCCGGGCAATGCCCTTAATATCCTGAAATAGATGGGGAAATTTCCCTTTCTTGTTTTCCTTATTGTTAACCAAGTTCATAATGGTGACCACAAAGGAGAAGAAAAATAAAACTTGAAATCCACTTCTACAGTATGGTTCTGAGACAGTGCTCTTCATTTTACATCGTTTGCCTAATTCATCTCATCCAGTTATGCTCTTGGCAAATAACCATTATAAACATAGCACCATGCTAAATACAGTAAAGCAGATCACAAAGAATAAAGGCACCTTCAAGGCTTTATTTCAAAAATTTGTCTTTTCAGAAAGTGCATATACATTTTAAAAAGGCAACTGTCAACGAAAAACCAATGAAACCTGTAGAGAATTTTGTGAGTTTGAGCCAAAATGTCGACATATGCCGGGAAGCAGAACCTCAATGAATTGAGATAATGCTCCGGAGAATGGGGGGTTTGTACCTTATTTTATAAATTTACCATCAAAGGAAAATACGTAAGCGGTTTACATGAAATTCATTGGTGATAGATTGAGGAGGTGGGGTAAAGCAAAGCGGGGAAATCTCTGGGATTGGGTAA
>PVJC01022167.1:0-27578 GCA_004026665.1 Murina feae | reverse complement strand
CGGGTTTCATCTAGCAAGAAAGGAAGGGCAGGCGCTGAAAGCCGGTGCTTCATCCCAATGGCAGCACCTTCGGGGAGGGACGCCTCCATGTCCATGGGAGCCGAGGCCCGCGAGGAGAAAGGAGAGGCAAGGGCATTCGTTTACTTGTCCTGAAGACATGAAGCCACTGGTACAGTGGAAAGAATTGGAGACTAAGATCGGAGACTTGGCTGGTTCTAGGCGCAGCTCACTAGTTTGCCGTCTCGGCCTCGTCTGTAAAACAAGGGACTGGAGCAAGGTCGTTGGGGGCTCTGACTCTCCGTGGACAGTGCGGGAAGCAATCGACACTGCGGTGGAGCCAAGGAGAGGCCTTCCAGGCTCCGGGAGGCGCGGGAAGGAGGGCCTAGGAGAGCTGGGCTTCCTGACATCTACCTACCAATCATTTGGAAGAAAACATCCTCCAGGTTTTCCATGTCCTTGACTTTGAACACATGTTGCTCTTTATCTTTCTTGGAAGCCAAAGCATTGATGTTCTCATAGTTCACCAGAGGCCCAACCCCAAACACGTAAACATCTGAGGGGGAAAGGAGGAGGGTGAGGGTCCACACCTGGGAGGGGCAGGAGCTGAGAAGCAGCTGCTGGGTCCTGGGCAGAGACTCACCCAGATAGTCTTCCCTTGGGTTTTTGCGATCTCTACCGATGTCCAGCAAAGCCCGTATGTCATGGATGACAGGGACTGGGTCCCCACCCATGTTGTGCTGGCCTACAGAGGAGACGGACCGTGAGGGGAGGCAGGAGGGTCCAGACAGACAGCTTGCTCACAAGGTAGTGGATGTGGCTGGGTAGGCAGGTTTGGCAGGGACAGATCACAGAGTCCCTCCTTGTATAAAATGTCACAGGAAAGATCAACATGGTCTGGCCTATTGCTGCTTGGGGCCCCAAGCATGAGTCTAATGTTACATGTGGACTGAAGGGCCACACGCAAGTGAGAGGGTGGGGAGTCGGGCAGGAGAGAGCCCTTCTGACCATCAGTCATGAGGATGATGACGTGGCGGGTGCGGTTCCAGCCCTCGGGAGGTGTGTCCCCCGCCCAGCTCATCATGTTGTACACGGCCATGAGGGCCTTCTTGGTGTTCGTCCCCGTCTTCAGTTTGTGATCTGTCGGCAGAAAAGAGGTTGACACCTACCAATCTTCCAAGCCACCCTTGAACCCCAGAGGCCCGTCACAACATCCCACATTGTTCAACTTTTTTAGTTGTCATCCCACTGACTTCCCTTTGCAAAGTGACTCTCAGCCCTAACAGGTTCCCACTAACCTCTGTTCCCTGCAGACCCTGCTGTCAGCCAAGCCCTACACAGTGGTCCTCCCTGTCCCCAGGCGGTCTCGCACAGCACCCCTGAACCTTTGACCTCTCTGACCCCAAAGGGAGTGAACTTCCCACCATCCCCTCCTACCACTCCCCTGACTCTGACCTTCGTAGCTGATTTTGTTGAGCTTCTCTGTGACCAAGGCTGCATTGCTGCTCTCTGGGTCGGACACTTTGATCAAAATGTTGGTGTACGTGGCGTAGGTCACTAGACCGTATTTTGGCTTCACCCCATAACTTGCCACCTGAGGGAATCAAGGGTAATAGCATTGCAAGGAGAACACTTTACTGGGAGGGGGAAGGTCCTGGTAAGAGACTCAAGGGCTGATTAGTCACTGGGTTTTCAGGGCGTCTGGGTTAAAGGTGAAGAAACTGCTTCAAGTGAAGGGGAAGGAGAACGGCTGGGACCAGAGGATTTTCTGAAACCCTGGGGCTCGGAGGGACTGCAAACCAGGAAGCTAGTCCTGTGAGGGCTGTAAGTCCACTCAGGGTCCCGCATTGAAGGAGGGGCTCCACCTTCTCAATTAAGGCTGCAAGGCACTTCTTGGCGCCTGTGAAGTTGCGCGCCCCGATGCTGTCGGATCCATCCAGCACCAGGTAGATGTTCATGGAGCCCGAGGGGTCCAGGACAATCTTCCTCTTCTGTTGTTCCCCTGTGTGGCCCACAGACACTCAGGCTCCCCTGCCCCCACCCTCCTGATTCCCGCCCACCTCCCACTCTGCCTTCGCACCTGGGCTGTGCCCATCCTCAGCGTCCACGCCCTCTATGGTCTCTGTCAGGGAAGACAGGAAGGCCTCGGCCACCTCCGCAGGGGTGTCGTACATGAAGGAGTCTGGGAGAGGTCAAAGAGCAGGTCAGATGTCTGGGAGGGGCTGCAGCACAGGGACCAGACGCAGGATGGTGGGTTTCCAGGGTGGGAAGGGCTCAGCGGTAAGTTCTACAGGGAGGTTTGGCAGGGAAAGAGACAATGCCCTGGCACGGGGACTTGAGGCCGAGAGAGCAAGACCTGACCTGAGGGCACCATGGGTCAAGGGTCACCTTGGCAAGAAGGCTCTGTTCCGCTCCAAGAGCCACCTTCCTGGCAGGTTCGCTGCCGGGAGCCGCGCAGGGTGAGTCCCCGGGTGCAGTCGTAGGTGACGCTGTCTTCCAGGCGGTACTGGCTGCCCACCTTCCTTGTGCCAATGGGGATGCCTGGGTTGGGGCAGTACCCCGCTGCAGAGGCATAAGACGAGTGAGGCCTGAGAGCTGGCAGGTAAGGCAGCGCCCAGGAGTGACCAGGGTTCCTCGGGCTGAGGCACTGGCGGGGACAGGCCACCGTTGGGGAGCCCTCTTCTCACCTCCATTGTCACAGATGGCTGTTTGCCCATCCCACCGACCAGTCACTTGGCAGGTGCGATTGGCAGAGCCCCGGAGAGTGTAGCCATCATAACACTGGAACGAGATCTGGTCACTCACATTGTAGTAGGGAGCCCGGGGCCAGTACTCCCCATTCTCAAATTCCTGTGGTCTCGGACAGCGGATTGCTGGGGGAGGGACAAGTGGAAGTCACTGCGAGGGCGGACTGCCCTTTGGAGCCTCCCTCCTGGCCGCAAGGCCTCTGTCACTGAGAGCGAGCACCTTCTTGGTCCCACAGGAGCAGCATCTCCCCTACCCCTGGGGGCCCTTCAGCCCATGGGAGGCCACTCCTCTTCCCCCCACACACTCCTGAGTGTTCTGTCCAGCTCCTACACCTGCTCAGCCCAACTTTCAGCCCGCCTGGCCTCACACACCGGTCAGCCCAGTCAGGACCTCGGCCGCCCTGCTCCAACCCTCTGCTGGCCCATGCCCACCCTCCTTGCCCTCCAACCTCTGCATTCTGCCTTCTTGACAGTCTTTTGGTCTTTGGTCAGCAGGGCGCTCCAGGACCCTGTGGATCTGCAGGTGCGCGCCTGCACAGGGTACGGGTAGAAGCCAGCAGCACACGAGTACTCCAGGGCCTGGCCCTCCTTGAGAAGCCGGAAGGAGCCGCCTTTGATCTCTACTCCCTCCAGAGAGCAGGGTCTTTGGGGCTCAGCCACAGGCAATGGCGTGGTGCCCACACCTAAAAAGACAGGCTGGTAAAGCCTGGCCTGCCAGGCCCAGGAGGGATGCTGGGGCAGCGGGAGGGGCAGTGACCCTGGCTTACCTCCAAGTAAGAGGCCCAGGACCAGGGCTACGAGGCAGAGCCAGGAGCAGGGGCTGCTCCGCAGGGCCCTGGAAGGCGGGCGAGGGGCTGGCGCCGGAGGCCGCGCGGCCTTCCCCGGCTGGTGCTGCATGGCCATTTGGCTCAGCGTCCAGGCTGAGACTGCAGACCTGGGCCAGGGTGCACTCCCGTCCCCTGCCCCCCACACCTCCAGCCTTTTATGCAATCAGAGTGCTGGCACCTGCCGCTGCCCTGCCCGCCCTGCCCACATCACTTTCCGGAATGTCCACGAGGGAGAGCCCCATGAGCTGCCAGTCAAGGAAACAGAAACTGCAAGCCCCACCCTTCGCCACCCAGGACCCAGGACTCTCCCATGGGCAGCTCCCCTCGGCCACGGTTCCTCCCCAAAGAGCCCAGACCGCTCGCCGCCCTGTTGACCATGCGGAGCAGAGTCCCTGTTTGTCCAGCAGGGTCTCTGACCTGCTCCTGAGGTTCCTGGAATCACTCCTGCCTTCCCGCCCCCAGGCAGAGGCACAGACAATGTGGAAATCAGACTTTTATTAATGTCTAAAACTGGGGAATTCCACATGAAAGTGAAAGGAGAGTGAATCGGTGCCGGCGAGGGTGGGTGGGCGCTGCCGGGCGAGGAGTGAGGAGGGTCACGGGGTCTGAAGGCAGAAATGCAGAGGAGGGACGCGGGAGAGGACAGCAAAGGGGCCGCGGGTGTGACTAGAGGGGCAGGAAGTTCAGGACGCCCTCCAGGTGCTGCCGCAGCCAGGGCTGCAGGCGGAAGAGGCTGATGTGAAAGTCGCGGGGCGGGGGGACCTTGCCTCTGGGGGCTTCCACGCGGGAATTTCCGGAGGCCCTGCCACAGGGGTTGTAGAGACCCCAGCTCACGAGGCCCACCTGGAAGACAAGCGAGCATGGACAGGAGGCGGCCACAGCCCCAGCTGCAAGCCCACTCCTGGCTCCTGCAAAGGCCGCCCTTGTCCCCGCTGCCAGGCCCAGATCCTGTAACCCAGTCCCATGAGCTGCCCCCTTCCCTCCTCACCTGAAAAAACCTGAATTTCTGCTCAAGGAAAACCGCTCCTCCAGATTCTCCTGCGGAAAGAAGGGGCAGACATGGGCTGACTCGCGCTGCTCTGCTGGCACCAGCGGGGCAGTGCGCCCTCCTGGCCACAAGCTGGCCACAGGGCCCTGGGGCTGCCTGCAAGAATTGGGGGCGGGCGGGGGGCTCACCCTTGCAGGGATTGTCATCGTTCTCCATCCCACTGCATAGGAACTGGTCTGTCACCGCCTCTCTGACATCTGTCAAGTTGGGGAATGCTTTTTTGTCTTGGGAAACGACCTTAATACAGCTTTCCCACTGCAGTAGGAGTGGAGCGAGAGAGAAGGCTGGGATGAGCGGCTGGGGTGCCTTTCTCAGATGGAGGAAGCAGCCAGCCCTGCAGGGGCAGACAGACATTCTGGGGGACCCAGGGGACCCGCCCCCGCAGCCCAGGCCCGAGCGCTCACCTCCGTCCCTGTCTTGAGGTTAACGTTCAGTGTGCCCCCGGTCAAGGCCACAAAATGAGCAGGGACGCTCAGCTTGTTCAGAAGCTTGCTCTCTGCAGGCAAGGAGAAGGGGCTGGTGCTGGCCCTTCTCCAGGCTTCTGACCTGGGGACGGGGCACAGCCCATTCCTCGCCCCAGCCCCGCCCAGCACTCACACCTGGGCCCAGCCTCACCGTGATCCCGGCAGGTGCTGCCCGGGGGTCTCCGCAGGGCCAGGTTGGCCCCCACCGTGCAGGGAAGGCAGATGGGCCTGGGGAGAAGCGGGGTCACACAGGCCCGTGCTGGGTGCCCCCCCTCCAGAGTTCCCCAGAGCTCTGCCCAGGCGCCAGCACCTGGCATGGGTGGACATCTTCACTTTCTGGGCCAGCTTCAGCAGGGCGATGTCGTCCCCGTAGAATTCCAGGATGCCCTGCTGCCTCTTGGCAGAGATGTCAAAGTGCTCGGAGATCACCACCTGCTCAATTTGGAACTCCTTGCCCCGCTGGGAGTTAGGGTCCCCTGGGAACAACGTGGCAGGTCAGGCCGGGCCAAGGCTCCCGAAGGGGCTGGGGCTTGGGACAGGGGTGGGGCCCGTCCTTACCCACAATGACCCTCCACAGGGAACGGTCCTGGTCAGCATGGCGGAAGCAGTGGGCAGCTGTCAGGACCCACTGGTCCGAGATGAGGGCCCCCCGGCAGGTCTCCCGGCTCATGGGCTGCAGAGGAGCAGGGGGTCTTCAGGGACCTCGCCCCCAGCGCTTTCAACAGTGCGGCCCCAGCCCCAGCCCTCCTTCCCCTACCTTGATAGTGACATGCCAGGGTGTCCTCTCCTGGGCCGAGGCATTAGCTGACATGTTCCCCACCCCACAGATGGTGTCTACGAGCCGGGAGACGTCTGTGGGTGCGAGAAGGGATGGGGCAGGAGACAGAGGAGGGGCACTGTGAGCAGGTTCCCAGCCGCCTCCCGCCCCCCACACCTCCCGCCTGGGGGTGAAGGAAGTCACTCACCCAGCATGTGCTCGAAGACCTGGTGCAGAGCCTGTGCATCCTGCAGGATGAAGGCGTGCCTCTCGCCATCCTTCTTGGAGGCCAGCTCATTCAGTTCTCGCCAGTCCACATCCAGCTTGCCCACCCCGATGGCATAGATGTCTGGCGGGGGAGGAAGTTACCAGAGTCTGAGGCTGGGGCCACCGCGAGGCAGGAGGTTGCGTTTGGAGCTCACTGTGTCCTGCGAAGCCCTGCATGGGCCCCCTCCACCCCGCCTTGTCTGACTGCATTTCTTTCTGAGGCTCGCCTTCCAGCCCATCCAGCCACACGGCCTCTGTGCAGCCCTCACGCTGTAGGCCCTTCCCCCCAAAGGCCTCTGCATAGGCCGCGCCTCCACCTGGCCCACCCCTGCCCAGAGTTCCCACTCGGCTCACTTCCTTACCCTTCTAAGCCTTGACCCAAACATCACTACCCGTCCTTCCCGCCTTGCGTCTGAAGGCACAGTGCCCTCCATGCCCTGCCTCCACCGCACCTGAGCCCCTGTCACCAGCTACTGTGCCCTGTGGATTCCTTATTTCTCTTGTTTAACGCCCACGGAGGGTGACACTGTGTCCCCCAGAAGGCTATGTTCAAGTCCTAACTCCCAGGGCTGGAGTGCGACCTCGTCGGGAAGCAGGTCTTACAGATGTGACCTAGCGAAGATGAGGTCGCGCTGGACTAGAGGGCCCTGGTCTGACCCTGGGTCCTTGCAGAGGAGCGAGGGGATGTGAAGACAGAGCAGAGACCGGGTCCTGCCTCAGCCCGGGCCCTGGGCTCCCGGCAGCCGCAGCCGGGAGAGGCGAGGAAGGACCCTCCTGGCACCCAGAGGAGTCTGGCTGCGCGCACCTTGCGTTTGGACTTCTAAGGCTCTTCAACGCGAGAGACCGGATTTCTGTTGTTTTCAGCCCCTCGGGTTTGCGTTCTGTGCTGCTACTAACGCTTTGTCTCCCAGAGCGCCGCCCGCGCTTGTGTCTGCTTCGCCCTTAGGACAGGCCTAGTCCGGCGGCTCTGGCTCTCGCAGGCCGTGCTCGACCATGGAGGTAAACACGGCCATGGACGGAGCCTGGAGGCAAAGCACCGACCTGCTCTGCTCCACACCGAGGCTGTGGGCCTGGAGCCCTCCCTTCCCGAGAACCGCCTCTGGATCCGCCGCCCCCCACACACAGCCCACCCCCCACACCCCCTCCCGCGCCTCCTCCCGAGCTCCAGCTTTGCGCCCTCCTGGCCTCTTCTGCCCCCTGTGGGCATGCAGCATGTGCAGGGCGATGCTCAGACCCGGAGAGGGTCCCCCTGAGGCAGCACCTGCTCGCGGCCCGCTTATGCCCCACGAGTTCTCCATTTCCCTTCAGCTCTGCCTGTTCAGGGAGGTGGTTTGAGCATTGCACCCTGGTCCAGTGGCGCTGAGGCCTGAGGCGTGGGGTTTGGTTCTGCCTTCCCTGGGCCAGAGTTTGAAAGAGGAATCTGCTCTCCACTGAGGGCCAGGGCGAGGCACGGACGGGAGGGAGGGGCGCCTTCCCTATTGCAGCACTTCTCTGAATTCTCTTCTGGTCAAAGGCCAGTGCAGTTTGTATTTCGCATGAAACTGAGGAGTTGTCCGTTAGCGCCTGCAACTGCCACACTCCCGGGCTTATCTGCACGGCCCCAGGGGCGCGCCAGGGACAGTCCCCGCAGGCCCGCCCTTCCTCCTGGAGAGGCTCCTGCGACTGGAGCGTGGGAGAGGAGGAGGAGGAGGAGGAAGATGGCGACCCCAACACACTGTTTCTCTGTTTCCAAGCACTCGCCCCTGTCGGCCGAGAGGTCCTCCTCTGACAAATGAAGAAACTGCCCACAGCCACAGCTAACCCGAGATGGCACCATGGGGACATTCGTCACCTTTATACAGAATGACACGGGGGGGGGGGCTCCATAGAAAGATGCTGGGACCCAAGCTGTGGGCCTCATACCCCTGGGGGGCGGGGGGGGGGGCTCACCCAGATAGTCGCTCCTCTTCTGGTTGATGTCCAAAACCTCCCTGATATTGTCAACAGCTGGCTTAGGAGAGCCCCCGGCATTGGACTTTCCTAGAACCGGGAAGGAAAGAACTGTTTGTGGTGGATCTGTCAGGGCCCCGCGCCCAGGAGGAGGGGGCGTTCCCCTGGGACCACAGCACCCGCACTTCTACGAGTTTTATGAAAGTCTGTGTCGCAGGCACTGGGCCACAAGCTGCATTTACTTTATCTCATTTAATCCTCATGAAGCCCCAGGAGGTGTGGGTGCCCGCATTTCCTAGGTAAGAGCGCAGTCCTGATGGGCCGCATAACGTGGGCAAAATCCAGCTCGATGACAGAACCCAGACCCATGGCGACGGCGGAGTCGCCATCCGAGCGCCTGGACTTCACGGTCCGGAGCTGGTGACCTCCAGATAGCGACAATAACCAGCATTTATCATCACAAAGCACCTTTCCACAAACGACTTAAATTTCTCCCCACAAAAATTGTGCAGGAACAGAAGGCAGCTAATGTCTTCATCACTGTTGTCACTATTTCTACTTGATAAGTAAGAAACTGGCCCAGGGACCATCAGAATGCAGGTGTTCTGACCCCTCCATGATGCTCCTGCTACTGTGCCAGAGATGATGACCCCCACAGAGACGACGACCCCACAGAGATGACAGCACCCACAGAGATGACAGCACCCACAGAGATGACAGCACCCACAGAGATGATGACCCCCACAGAGATGACAGCACCCACAGAGACGATGACCCCTACAGAGACGACGGCACCCACAGAGACGATGGCACCCACCATCTGTGAGAAGGATGATGGCGTGGCGGATTTCCTTCCAGGCCGCGGAGCTCATGCCCAGGAGTTGCATCTGGTTGTTCATCATGATGTAGACACTGTACAGGGCCTTGTAGATATTGGTCCCGGTTCCATTCTCGTGGTCTGCACCATGCAAAGAGAAGTAGAAAATCACCCGTTTCCCCAACAGCTGGGGATGAACTACCGCTGGTTCGATAAACCCAGACCGTGGGTCCCAGGTGGAGAGCTGGCACATGGCCTGCCAGCAGTGAGAGCCGTTCCCCTTAGAAGGGGTCATTGCATGACCTCAACCCAAGGCCACGCTGAAGTCCCAGGATGCAAAGGTGGGGTTTCCAGATGCAAACTTGGTTGTTGTCAGCACCTGCGGTCTCCCCTGCGGGAGCAAATGCGACCTGGGAGACCAGCACTGAGCCACGCAGATCAGGTGTGTGGCTCTGGCGTCGGGAGGACCAGGCCTGCGTGACACCCTGGCTGTGCAGCACACTAGAGGAAGGCAGGGGCTGGTGGGGCAGGGACCCCCCACCCGAGCCTGAGGAGCCAGAGCCTGGAGCCTTGGTTGCTGCCGAGAGACCCCCCTCCCTCTAACTTGTCCAGATGGGTCTTCTGCGGGCCACCCCCCACCCCGCTCCCACCCTCATCGGACGACACACACCTTTATAGTTGATCTTTTCCAGATGGTAGAGGACTTCAGTCGCGTCCCGGGAATTGTCACGCAGGACAGACGTGATGATTTTGGGCTCTGACGCAAAGGTGATGATGGCGACACTCACATTGATCTCAAAGCTGAAGATCTGTGAAGGGGAGTGAGAGGCAGGAGGCCGCCCATCAGTGATTCTCTCTCATCACTGCTGTCTCTCTCCCTCTCCCTTCCGCTCCGACATAAATCAAAACCACGCGGGGGAGACGCTACTGCTTGCAAGAGCTCCGGAACGGGTGTTTGCGGACCACCTGCTCGTGCTGGTGGGCTAGCTCTTCCTTAATCTTTTTTTTAAATCGATTTTAGAGACAGAGGGGAGGGGGAGAGATTGACTTGTGTCCCACCCATTTCTCCATCCATCGGCTGCCTCCCATCTGCGCCCTGCCTGGAGACCAGCCTGCAACTGTGGGTATCGGGATGATACGCCAACCAACTGAGCTACTGGCCTCATTTAATTTTCACAGAAACTCTGTGAGGGGCACGGAGGCCCCTACTTTACACAGGAGGAAACTGAGGCTTTGGCCTTCTCCCAGCTCACACCACTGGTAAGAGGTGGAAGGAGGATTTGAACCTGTCGGTGCAACCGTGAGGCACCCAATGGCCATATTTTGCAGCCTCGTGGCTCAGTAAGTGACCTGAGTGTAGGTTCTAAGAGAGACGCTCAGGGACACAGAACCTCTATCTAAAACGTCGCAGGGAGGAGAAGCACACGTCTGCATAAACTGCTGGGAAAAGCAGACACCAAGCACATGTGGGCAATGACTAACTCAGGGCTTCCAGCACGACTGCGTGCATCTCACTAGCAGGGACTTGGAGCACATCCCCAGGAAAGGTACATGTGCTTGTAAACTACACTCCTATTCATAATGTGCATCACTGTAAACACATGAAATATTGAAATGTTTTCAAATTATTAAATATCAAGCTATTGGTTTAAATTAAAATTATTCAGCAGGGACACCAGTATTTTTCTGCCACACCCGGTGGGTTATCTGTGCGCCCCTCTGGGAGACCCCTGTTCTAGAAGATGAATTCCTGGAAACAGGGACCTCGTGTTGTTCATCGTTGGTGTTCCCCAGCACCCAGCACGGTGCCTGATACATAGTGGGTGTTTGTGGAACAAAAAACGTGGCCCTATAAGTTGAACCCAGGCTTCCTCGTGGCATGGGAGGCCTCTTTGAAGGGGGTGGGCTGTGCGGGGGTCTGAGCGAGGGATGTCCGCGTGGCGTCTGTCCCTGACCCTGTCCACCATGAGCATGGCGCTGTCCTTGAAGATGTGGAAGTCTTCCTCCTTCACGCTCTGAGAGGAGTCCAGGAGCAGGTAGAGGTTCAGGTGACCAGATCGCTGGATTTGGATTTTTCGGCCCACACTTTCTGGGAGAAATATGGAGGGGGACTCATGTCTACCCCCGCCCTACTCTCAGCCCTGCTGCACCCAGAGGAGGCTTGCCCAGCCGCCCGCTGTCCGCCACCAGCACTCACCCTTCTTCTTCTGGGTGGGATTGGTGGATCCAAGCAGGTGGGACAAGGAGGTGCCCAGGGCAGGGGCCACATCCTCAGGGAAGTCATATGAGTAGGGTTCTGTGGGAAGAGCCCCTGGGGTCAGTGTGGAGCCGGTGCCCCAGAGTCTGGGGGCGGGGGAGCAGGCAGCTACTCACGGCGGCAGATGGGCTCGGTCCCACTCCAGACCCCACTGTCCTGGCACTCCCGCTCTGCCGACCCCGTCAGCACCAGATTTGAGGAGCAGCGGTAGCTGACCTTGTCCCCAAGGCCAAATCGGGACCCTGTCCGCACTGAGCCCACGGGGATGCCTGGGCTGGGGCAGTGGCCGGCTGCGAGGGAGCAGAGGGAGATGGAGTAAGCAGAGACCCTCCTGCGCGGCCCTCGCCCTCTCCCTCCCGCGCCCGCCCCGAGGCCCCAGAGCCTCTTCAGGCGGCTGTGGTCTCCCGGTGGGTGTGGATGGGGAGCCTTCAGGAGGACCAGGCGTCCCACCTGGGACTCGGGCTGCATCCACCCCAGAACTTGGGGCAGGCGCCAGCCGAGAAGCCGGTCTCCAGAGGGGACACTGCTCTTCCCAAGCCACGTGAGCCAGCACTAAAGAGGGGGCAACTCCAGACGGCGGCACCGCTGATGTGAAAGCCTGCCAGCCTCCTAGCCCGCCCCTGCCCGGACCGCTCACTCCGCCCCAGACCACACGCTCGAGAGAAACAAGTGCACGGATGTCAGGCACAAGAACTTCGCGGAGCTCCCATCGTGGCCGCCAACCGAACGGGACCCGAGGCCCAGCTGCAGGATGCCATCAGGCATGACCTCTCACAGGCCGAGCTGGGGAGGGGGCTCCACGGCAGCGAAGAGCCATCCCAATGCAGAGCTGCGCACGCCCAGGCGATGCTGGCTAAGGGCCACCCGGTGCAGTGCGGATGAGCAGCCTGTGATGCCCCTCCTCCCGCTGAGCCTAACCCGGGAGCTGAGCGAAGATGGTCCCGGAGGGCAGAGGACGGAGGGCGCAGGAGGGCGGGCCTCCTGGGATGCAGGCGTGTCCTCTCTCCGGTGGCGGTTACATGGGTGGACACGTGCGTAAAAATTCATCAAGCTAAAAACTTAAGATTTGTACACTTTACTGCAGGCAGGTTTTTGCCTTCGTTTTCAAATAGATGACACTTATGTTTGAGAGAATGGCTACTTGGCAAGTTGCACGCACCGGAGCTGACAGCGGGGCCCAGGGGAGGGGACGGTCCTGCCGCCTCATGGACTGTCTCCTGACTCTGTGCGCAGAACTGTGGTCCGGGAAGCTCCCAAACCCCCAGGCAAATGTGGCTCCGTGGCGCCCGGGAGCCCCGGTCTGTCGAGCAGAGCCCTCTGCGTGCTCTGGAGCAGTGATAACCGTGACGTGACACAGTGCACGAGGCGCGTACCAGACCCCAAGGCTGCTCTAGACGCATACAAACGTCAGCTCACTCCACCCACGAGACAGCCCCTTGATCCTCTCAGCTTTCACCTGTGAAACGAGGACAGCCAGCACCCTTACAAAACCCATTTTACAGATGGGGAAACTGAGGCATAGAGAGGATACGTAACCTGCCCCAAGTCTGTCAAGGTCAAAGGCAAGCTCGGAACCTATCCGGGTTCCAGAGGCAAGGCACGTCCGCAAGATGCTCTCAGCCTATCGTCCGTCCTCAGGCCCACGGGGTCTGACTACCACGCAGGCTTTGAGGCTTCTGGAAGAGCTGGACAGGGTGCGGGGCCTCGATGTCAGAGCCAAAGCTTGGAACCAGCTGCCTTGGCCCAGGCACCTTCCAGGCCGGTGATGTGGGGCCGGTTAGTCTCAACTGACTAAAATCCGGGAATATGACTCAGACCCTCGGAACACTAGGCCCCGGCCCCACAGAGGCGCCCCGGCCACACGTCTGGCTCCAGGGTTCCTGGAGGCCCCCAGCCCCCAGGCAGCATCAGCCAGGCCACTCACCGCCATTGTCACACACAGCCGTCTCCCCGTCCCACATGCCGTTGGGGCGACACTGCCGCACGGGGGAGCCCCGCAGCACGAAGCCGTCCTCACACTCGAAGCTCAGGTTGCCGCCCACGGGGTGGGACCCCAGCCGCGGGGTGTACATGCCATTCTCAAAGGATACTGGGGCTGGACAGCGAACAGCTGGAGAGAGAGGGGGCATGGGGACGGGGATGGACCGGGAGCACCTGGGCTGGCACCAAGTGGGCGGCGCTCGCCCGGATGCGTGGGGATAGCCCCTGGCTGCCTGCGCATTAGGTTGATGTCTGTGCAGTTGCTGCTGCTGGCATCTGGGTGAACATTGGCGGTCTCACACCGTTCAGCCCGAAACACTGATAAGTGGCCACTTCTCTCAGCTGCCCCTTCCCCCCTGGGGTCCTCGCCTCCCAGGGTGGGCAGGACCGTGTGGTCAACTCTTCAGTATTGTGGAAAGCATCCCTGGCTGCAGCTCCCCACAATCTCCATCAAAGCCTGCCTCGCCCCAACTGGTTTGGCTCAGTGGATAGAACCTATGGACTGAAGAGTCCCGGGTTCAATTCTGGTCAGAGCACATGCCCAGGTTGTAGGCTCGATCCCCAGTAGAGGGAGTGCAGGAGGCAACAGATCAATGATTCTCTCTCATCATTGATGTTTCTAGCTCCCTCTCCCTCTCCCTTCCTCTCTGAAATCAATAATATATATATATAGTTTAAAGCTTGCCTCCAATACCCTACTATGGGGAGTGATGTTCTCCCACTATTTTGCAAAGCCCTATGGAAAGGCTTCGCCCTCCCTCCCACGCCACCAGGTGGGCTAAGACCCCCTCGGAGCAAATCCTAAATAGAGGTTCCTCGCGGGCAGGGCCCCCTGGGTGAGCTCGGGGAGCCTCACGTTTGCAGACTGCCTTTGTCAGCCGGCTGGATCCCGGGGTCTGCCAGCGTCCGCTGCTCAGGCACAGCCTGGATGGGGGGACTGGGTACCGGCCCAGGGGGCAGGAGTAGACGAGGACACTCCCAGGGGCCCAGCCGTGGCTGAGGGTGAAATTGCCCCCGGAGATTTTCACGTCCTGCGGGCAGGAGGGTGCAGCTGCAGCCAAGCCTGTGGGAAGGGGACAAGACACAGAAATGGAGACAAGGGAAGGCGCGGTCTAAACCCTGGGCAGAAAAGGAAAGCAAGAGAGACGGTTTGCAGTGTGGACACCCACCGGGTGGCGGGGCCTCCCCCAAGGACCCCTCCTGCCCCCACTCCCTGGCTCCCTGGCTCCCTGGCTCCTACCTGGGTACAGGGGCAGCAGGCAGAGTAGAGCCCGGAGTGAGCCCATGGTGTCCACCTCCAGGCAGCGGGGCAGTGAGCCGGGAGAGGGGAAAGGTCACCTGACTTCCCGAAAACCAGCCTTGGCTCAGCAGCGGCTTCGTTTGCTGCCAGAGGAAAAAACTAGGGAGTGGCAAGGGGGGTGGCCTCCTGCTGGGAGAAAACAGGCGGGGGGCTGGTCACTGAGCTGGGGCAAAGCCTGTGTCCTCCTCCCAGTGCAGCCTTGGCAGCTCCACCGGCCTCGCCTCGGCGTGGGCGCCACTGCCCCACGCGCGCACGGCACAGCCACACACACACTCTGGCACGAACTGTCTGAAGTGCACAGATCCAGCCACCATCCAAGATGTTGCAAAACTGCTCACTCCGCCTCCGTTTCCTGCTGGGCTTCGCTCGCCACGTGGCTGCTCGGGAGCCTGGGCTGGTGCGTCTTCTTGAACACAAACCTCCAAGAGATTGAGACCACTTTCTCAGAACTTCTTCTTTTGTTTTGTTTTGTTTTTTCCTAAATAGATTTCTTTACTGATTTCAGAGCGGAAGGGAGAGAAAGACATAGAAACATCCATGATGAGAGAGAATCATTGATCGGCTGCCTCCTGCACATCCCCACACTGGGGATCAAACCCCCAACCCAGGCCCTTGACCTAAATCAAACCCAGGACCCTTCAGTCCGCAGGCCGATGCTCTATCCACTGAGCCAAACCAGCCGGGGCCTCAGAACTTTTTTCCCCCTACTATTCTTTTTTTTTTAATTGATTTTTTACAGAGAGGAAGGGAGAGGGATAGACAGTTAGAAACATTGATGAAAGAGAAACACTGATCAGCTGCCTCATGCACACCCCCTATATGTGCCCGCAACCAAGGTACATGCCCTTGACTGGAATCGAACCTGGGACCTTTCAGTCTGCAGGCGGATGCTCTATCCACTGAGCCAAACCGGTTAGGGCTATTTTTTTTTAATTCTTTATTGTTTAAAGTATTACATATATCTCCTTTTCCCCCCATTGACCTCTGCCCAGCCACTCCCGCCCCCCAGCACATGCCCTCACTCCCCTACTGTCCGTGTCCCTGGGTTCTGCTCATATGCATGCATACATGTCCTTTGGTTGTTTTCTTACCCCCCCTCCTCCTGCCCGCCACCACCGCCTTCCCTCTGAAGTTAGACGGTCTGTTCAGCGCTTCTGTCTCTGGATCTATTTCTGTTCATCAGTTTATATTGTTCATTATATTCCACAAATGAGTGAGGTCTCGGAACATCTTGATACATATGGGTAGTTACGGCCTTTTTCCCAGAGAGAATCTGAGGACAAAAGAAAACGAAACCAACATTTCGTTTTAGAGACTGGAAAACTTTTAGAACATTTTTACAGAAAGTTCAGCAGATAAAATTCCCAACTTATGAAATAAACTTTGGGTTGGTTACTCAGAGGAGGAAACGTATTTGGGGGCTGAGGGGTTGAACCAGAAGCTGCGCTGAAGGAAATGCAGGAAGCAAAGAGCCCCTGAGCAGTGCGCAGCCTCCATCCCCCAGAAGCCTCTCTGCTCCCACAGGCTATGCGAGGCAGACATGAAGAGCATCGATCCAAGTCAGAGGAAACATTTCTCAGGGATCCATTAAGTGTGTGGAAACTCTTCTGATTTACAGATAACTCCTGAGAACCACATGCATGAGGCGGGCCCCCTGGACCCGCTGGCGGGAGGTGGGAGGTGGGAAGGTGGGAACCCCCGGCTGTGGGGTCCCAAAGCTGCTCTGTGGCAGAGCTGCTGGTTCCTCCCCCACACCCAGCCTCCGTCCCCTCCTCTGCGTGAAGGGACGTTTAGCCCGACTGGATGGCTCAGTGGTTGAGCACTGACCTCGGAACCAGGAGCTCAGGGTTTGATTCCCACTCAGGGCACATGCCCAGGTTGCGGGCTCGATCCCCGGTGTGGGGTGTGCAGAGGCAGCCCGTTCATGTTTCTCCCTCATCACTGTTCCCATCTCTCTCTCCTCCCTTCCTGTCTGAAATCAATAAAAAGATAAATATATTTTTTAAAACAAGTAAATAAATAAATAAAAATAAAAAAATGCCCCTGATGGTGATGTGAGAACAGCACCCTGGGGACGATAGAGCAGACAGAGGAGCCTGGGTCCCCGACGCGGCCCTGCCCACCCCTTCAGCGGTAACAAGCGAGACCTCCTCCCAGTCGCACGGCAGCACCTCCCGCCCACCTGCCGGCCACCGAGGCCTGCCCGCGGGGGGCATGTGTCAGCTCTGGGCGCCGCTGCACCGGCAGCAAGTGCGCCCGCGCCTCCGTCCGCGGCTGTGTCTGAGCGGGCGCTCCAGCAGCCGGCCGGGCACCAGGAGCAGAGCCCTGCCCCCGCCGCAGAGGGCGCGCTCGAGCAAGCCGCTGCCGCTGTGAACGAGGCGGCCACCGCGGGGAGAAGACACCAAACGCAGGGCCTGAGGAAGCCAGCTGCTTTCTCGGGACTCTGACTCGGAGGGGGGGTCGGGAGGCGGCTCTTGCGCTGGGCCTGCCTGGGCCACACACGCAGCTCGGTTCAGGGGGACCCGGACAGCTGCCCTCGCCCGCCCTCGGGGGTGGCTCCCGGGCCACATGCCGAGATCCCAGCATGAGCAGCAAGCCTCCTGACGCTATCCTCAGAAGCCTCACGACATCACTCCTATCGTGTTCTGTTGTTGGTCACAGCACATCACAAGGCCAACCCAGATTTAAAGGCGGGGACACTGAGCCCCGGCCGGTTTGGCCCAATGGGCAGAGCATCAGCCTGTGGGCTGAAGGGTCCCGGGTTCGATTCCGCTCAAGGGCACATGCCCAGGTTACACGCTCCATCCCCAGTAGGGGGCGTGCGGGAGGCAGCCGATCAGTGATTAATCTTTGATGCTTCTATCTCTCCTTCTCCCTTCCTCTCTGAGACCAATAAAGATATATTAAAATAAAATAATTCTAAAAAATAAAAATAAATAAAGGTGGGGGACACTTTACCTCTTGCTGGGTGGAGGGCAACGTCACATTGCAAAGAGGCGCGCACCGTGAGGAGGAGGCATCTACGGCTGCGATCTGCAAATTACTGTAGTGACCAGACCTGGGTTTGTCTGCTCCAGACACGAGTCCTCAGCGACTGAGTCCTTCAGTGACTGGCTTTTGGGTGCCTCTCTAAGCCACTGCCGCACACAACTGCATCCCCAGAATTCACGCGTGAACCCTACCCCACCATGCAACTACAGTTGGAAATTATCGAGCCTATAAAGAGGTTATGAAGGTTAAACAAGGTCGTAAGGGCGGATCCTGCTCTCCCCCACCCTCTCCCCACACCTCCCTCCCACCCGGTGTCACTGAGGACGGCCTCTCACCAGGAACAACCCTCACCGACGCCCTGCTCTGGGACTTCAGCCTCCAGAACGTGAGAAAGAAATGCTGGTTGGTGCTATGTTGTTTCTGGGACTCAGGCCAACCAGTACACCTGCCCAATTCATATCTAATAAAGTCTTTGAAAGAAAGGACCTTTCTTTCATGAGTTTCCCCCAATATTTGTTGAGTAAGTAAACTTGGCAGAGTGTGTCCGAACCCATTCCACGCTCTTCCTTAAGCAATAAAGCCTCGTTTGTCGGCTGCGCCCACAGCCTGTGCTCCTAGGAAGAGGGCGAGCTCCTATCTTTTCTTCTCCCCTTCCACTGGCTGGCATGCAACCTGGACCACAGGGGGACGCCACACGTTCACACTGACAAAGCAGCTACATTCAGCAGGCCCCGCTCCCCAAGCCTTTAGGCCGTCACAGCTGCCCGGACCATTCTGGAAACTGTCACTCTAGCCTGGTCTTAGCAGCCAAACCTGCATCTACCAAAGATGCTTACCAGAAGTCAACGCGGGACACGTGGTCACCAGGCTTTAACCTAAGTGGCCGTGATCAAGCGAACCCAAACACAGGAACTGAAATGAGGTAGCCGTGACTTTCCTCTCAAACAAAGGCCCCCGCATGAGCAGGCAGCGGGTGGGCAAAGCTGCTGTGGCCGGCGGGGCGGAGCTGCTCATCGCACCCTCGGGGAGGCAGGTCCTCCCGTGGGGCTCACCGCACCCTGAGAGAGAGCTGGTTCTTGTCTGCTTGGCTGAAACAGGTCCCTGTCGGGCTGCATCTCAGTCCCCAGGACGTGGAACGAAAGAAGAGACAGGGGGCAAGTGATGACGTGGGAACTGCCCCCTTCTCTCAGGCGTACTCCGCGGGCAAAGCTTGGCTGTATGGGCGGCTGGGGAATGGGGCCTCGAGTTTGTCTACCACGTGCAAAGCTAGAACTCCAATTCCACGTAGGGAGAGGATGGATTTGGAGAGGCAACGCGCAGTGTGTCGGCCGAGGGCCACTCCGCTGGGAAGAGTGGCTACTCTGCATTGCGTGGTGGCAGAGCAAGCGGGTCCGGTTCCAGTTCTCCCTGGGGACCTGCCCAGCGTGGCAGGACCGGAGCCGAGCGCCCTGGGCCTGCAGTCACCAGTCCTTACTTCCCTTCCCACGCTCCCACGCAGATGTGCAGGGGACCCCGTTTGGTGAAGGTGACCTCGGCTTGTCCCGTTTTTGCGTCACTAAAACGCCTGGCAAATGCAAACTTTGTAAGGGGGGCGGTAAACGATGCCTAAAACGACAGACCTCCACTCCTGCTAGCTTCTTCCCTCTTGTCCAGATTTCTTCTCATCGGTTCAAGGTTTCAGGGACTAATTCCAAAGAGAAGAAACCAACACCCCACCATCTGCAACTCACCCCTTAGTTACCAGCTTGAAAAGGAAAAGATGGCCCGGCCAGTGTGGCTCAGCGGTTGAGAGTCAACCCAGGAACTAAGAGGTCATTGATCCAATTCCCGGTCAGGGAACATGCCTGGGTTGGCTGTGGACTTAGTCCCCAGGAGGGGTGCGGGTAGGAGGCAGCCGGTCAATAATGTTTCTCTCTTTTTTAAAAAATATATTTTATTGATTTTTTACAGAGAGGAAGGGAGCGGGTTAGAAACATTGATGAGAGAGAAACTTTGATCAGCTGCCTCCTGCACACCCCCCCACTGGGGATGTTCACGCAGCCAAGGTACATGCCCTTGACCAGAATCGAACCAGGGACCCTTCAGTCTGCAGGCTGACACTCTAGCCACTGAGCCAAACTTGCTCAGGGCGATGTTTCTCTCTTGTTGATGTTTCTATCACTCTAGCCCTCTCCCTTCCTCTCTCTCTAAAAAAATCAGTAAAAACATATTTTTAAAAATAAGAAGGAAAGGATGGTGTGATGGCTTCTCGGGATGCCTTACTGCTCCCATAGGGAGCTCATTGCCTCGCTGCTGAAAATGTCCTCGAAGGGGCTGGCAGAGAAGACAGGCAGGCCATGGGGATGTGGTCTCCATTTGGCCATGGTCTCCTTTTCCAGTCTGGACACTGAGCCATGGACTCACCTAGCATCTGCCTCCCTCACCTCCCAAAGCAAGTGCGGAGCCGACTCCATTTCCAGGTCAGCCCCCAGTTTTGGAAACCAGGCTGGCCTGGCCTGGTCGCCAGCCTACGGTGTGATGCGAGCTGAGCCTTCAGCGGTCCTGAGCGAAGCTCTCTCTGTTCATAGTGGATCCGACCTTGTCCCACTGACGTCCCTTGAGTCTCATCGATCTATGTCACTGACTTCCAATAGGAGCCCCTCTCTCTGTCTGCTTGCGGGTTCCTCTGGTGTCCTCTACCTGTGCCCAGAAAGCTGGAAATGCCAGAGAACTGAGGCCCCTGCAGTCAGCCCTCACCCTGTGGCCGCGTGGAGTGGGGGTATAGCTACCCAGGCTCCTCACTCCCCCCCCCCCCAAGGTCCTTCTGATGTGCGTGTCCTGCACCCTCCAGGGATCCTCACTGGGACTAACCTCCACTCACCCACCACAGCAACTTCACCTGAGGGCGCCTTTCCTACCTCACCTTCCAGACGGCCCAGATACACTATTTGCACTTGAATCCTTGCCTCAGGGCTGCTTCTCCAGATACACTATTTGCACTTGAATCCTTGCCTCAGGGCTGCTTCTGGGGGAAGAAGACAGGAACGACTGTGCCAAACACCATCCCAAACCTTCTGTATGTAGGCGCTCACTTGACTTTTACAACAAGCCGATGACACAGGCTTTTATCATTGTCCCCACCTGACAGAGGGGGAAACCAAGGCACAGAACTGTTAAATGCCCTGCCCCCGATTCGCACAGGTACTGGGTGGCAGAGCTGGGATGCAAACCCAGGCTGCGTGGCTCCTGAGTCTATACTCACAGTCCTGATGCTTTGGTCCCTCTTCCTACCTTCTCAGAAGTGGCTCTTCTGAGCTCCCTGAACTTTCCTCAAGTCACAGGTCTACCCCGCCCTTCTGCATCATGCCTTCCCAAGCCCTCTCCTCTAGGTGCTTGCCTCTTTCCACCCTCTCTCCTGTAACACCTTATCCTCCATTCTTCTTAAATCCCTCATCATTAATATATCCATCTAATAAAAGGGTAATATGCTAATTAGACCGGAGACCTTCCGGATGTCCTTCTGGGCAAAGCCATGGTGGCAGGGCTGAGGCAGAGGGGTTAGGGGTGATCAGGCAGGCAAGCAGGCAAGCAGTTAGGCGCCAGCAGTCTGCGATTATGAGAGTGATGTCCCACTGCTGGGATTGGGCCTAAACCAGCAGTTGGACATCCCCTGAGGGGTCCCAGATTGCGAGAGGGTGAAGGTCAGGCTGAGGGCCCCTACCCATGCACAAATTTTGTGCACTGGGCCTCTAGTATCATAATAATAAAAGGCTAATATGCAAAAGACCATCACGCCCTCATGCATAACAACCTATCAGCAGGAGGTGGTGTTTGATGGGGGACTTGAGGCTGTGTCTCCTGCCTGGCAGGGCTTGACCAGGTCTGGATCTCACTCAATGGGCATGGGGCCGGCCGGGTCTGGGTCTCATGTGATTTCAAGGCACGTGGAGGTGGGCAGGGACTTGGCTCTGGGTCCCATGGTGTGCCCCAGACTCTGACAGGAGGGAGATTTTCATACACATTTTACTAATTTTCTTTCATCTCTGACACTTCTATTCTAGAGAAAGGGCACATAGCAATATTAAAATATTTCCTCTAATTAATTCCCTTTTAATGTGCATGAATTTTGTGCACTGGGCCACTAGTATATAATAAAAGCATAATATGCTAATTTGATGGCACATCCTTCTGGATGACCTTCTGGATGAAGCCGGGGCTGTGAGGAAAGCCCAGATCCTGGGTGCCAGAGGGAAGCCAGTGTGGCAGCCAGGGGAAGGAAAGCCTACTCTCACATGAATTTTGTGCATCGAGCCTCTAAAATACATATATATATATATTTTTTTTTTAAATTGATTTCAGAGAGAAAAGGAAAGGGAGAGGGAGAGAAAAAGATACAAATATCAATGATGAGAGAGAATCATTGATCAGCTGCCTGCTGCATGCCACCTACTGGGAATTGAGCCCGCAACCCCAGGCATGTGCCCTTGACTGGAATCAAACCTGGGAGACCCTTCAGTCCACAGTTTGACACTCTATCCACTGAGCCACACCAGCTAGGGCTCAAATCCCTCATCTTCTGAGAAGCTCTTTCCATCTTCGGGATTCCTACAGGATTTTGCTCACAGGATTTACTGCCTTTGAGATATTTGTCCTTCTTCCTCAGTTCTTTTTTTTGGGGGGGAGGGAGAGGAGAGAAGGGAGAGATATGGGGAGAAAAGGAAGGGGAAGGGAAAAGGGGAGGGGAGAGAACGCTTATCTCAAACTCCCCAGAAGGAGCTTGGGAGTTTTTGTTGAAACAATGAGCTCCTTTAGTAAGCTCAAAACCAACTCCCTCCCCAGTCCTATCTTCACTCTAAGTAAATAGCATTCTTTAGATCAGCAACCACAGTGACTGTGGTTTCTATTCTTTCCATTTCTTTTTTAATAAAAATATTTACATTGCGTCAGACTCCATCCACTTCCCCTAACAGGCCACTGCTAAGCCACTTGGTACACATATCCCCCTTCTATTATGCGCTGACCTACTTACTTTGAACTGATTGCTCAAGTGTGACCTTGAGAAATGTTTACATAAATCATCCTTAGAGCTTCAGAAAAGAGTTATGCCTGCCCTAGCTAGTTTCGCTTATCAGCCTGTGGACTGAAGGGTCCGGGTTCAATTCTGGTCAAGGGCACTACCTTGATTGTGGGCTCCCGGCCCTGGTTGGGGTGCATTTGAGAGGCAACAATTGATGTGTCTCTCACACATCGATGTTTCTCTCTCTCTCTCCCTCTCCCTTCCTCTCTCTCTAAAATCAATAAAAACATTTTTTTTGCAGATTAAAAATGGCAGCGGACAATGGATCTTTGCATGTGACGTGCACAGATCAAGAGACTGGAAAACGTGAAGCGATCACGATGGAGGTGGCATCTTAATGTTTTAGAAAAACCATGAATTTTTTAGAACTAAAATATCAACACTGTTTGTTTTTGTTCATCAGTGATGATTATATTGACATACTTTCAGATGAACTGTGTAATCTGTTTCCATTAAACTACAATGTATTGATAAAAATTGAAAATAAATACTTTTTTTAAAGGGTAGAGTGTGGACCTCCCAAGAAACAGGCCTGTCCCTGACCTCCTGTAAAGGCCATATCTCTTCCAGACGGAAGCTTAGTCCCTGGGGACAGCCAGACCTGGAATGTAGCAGTGTATCCATTTGCCCACAGCATAGCCCCTCCCTTGTCCCTGTCCATCCCATCCCTCTGAGGTTTCCAGAGTCCTGGTAGGCCAGTGGTGCATATTATCCTTCTCCCCCAGTTCTTTTTTTTTGGGGGGGGGGGAGGAGAGAAGGGAGAGATATGGGGAGAAAAGGAAGGGGAAGGGAAAAGGGGAGGGGAGAGAACTCTATCCCATTCTTGCTGCCTATGGGGGAGGCTGCCCTGTATAACCTAGGTGATAGGGTGGTGACCTTGAGCATGTATGTACTCATGAGTAGGCTGGATAGGGCAAGGGAAGAGATGACCTCTGGCTTTACCCTCCCTGGCTGCCTCCTTCACCACCCCTACCTGCTCATCTGGACTTAGCTTTGATGAGAAAGGAGACTTAACAGCCCTTTCTTTAACTTTTCATTCAAAATGCCTATATAAACGAGCCTAGATAAATATAATCATAAATGAAGCAGAAACAATTGCAACCAACATCACAGAAATACAAGGAATCATTAAAGAATGCTACAAACAGTTACATGCCAACAAACCTGACAATCGAGAAGAAATGGATAAGTTTCTAGAAATATATAACCTTCCAAGAAAACAGAAAATTTAAACAAATCAGTTGCAAAAAGAAAATAAATAGAAAAAAGAAAAAGAAGAAGAAAATGGACAGACTAGTTGTTAGCAATGAAACTGAAGCAGTAATAATAGTAATAAAAAAAACTGCCAAAAATTAAAAGTCCAGGACCAGATAGCTTCACTGGTGAGTTCTGCCCAACACTCAGCACCTATCCTTCTTAAACTACTTCAACAAACTGAAGAGGAAAGAACACTTCCAAACTCATTCTATGAAGCCAGCGGTACCCTGATACCAAAACCAGACAAAGATATTACAGGAAAAGCCCTAGCCAGCGTGGCTCAGTGGATAGAGCATCAGCCTGAGGACCTAAGGGTTCCGGGTTTGATTCATGTCAAGGGCACGTACCTCAGATGTAGGCTTCTCCCCAGCCTGGGCTCTGGTCGGGGCATGTGCAGGAGGCAACCAATCGATCTCACATCAATATTCCTCTCTTTTTCCCTCTCTTCCACTCTCTAAAAATCAATGGAAAAATACGGGGTAGGATTTTAAAAAATATTACAGAAAAAGAAGATTACAGGCCAATTTTGTTGATGAACACAGAGGCAAAATTTCTCAACAAAATATTAGCAAACCACATTCAACAATACATTATACACCATGACTAAGTGGGATTCATTCTAGGAATGCAAGGATGGTCCAGCATCTGTAATTCACTCAGTGTGACACATCACATTAACAACATAAAGGATAAAAACTAAATGATCATCTCAATAGATGCAGAAAAAGCATCTGACAAAATTTAACATCATTTTATGATTTAAAAAACACTCTTAACAAAATGGGTATAGAAGGAACATATCTCAACATAATAGCGGCTATGTATGATAAACCCACAGTTAATATCATACTCGATAAAAAGCTGATAGCGCCCCGAATGGTTTGGCTCAGTGGATAGAGCGTTGGCCTGTGGACTGAAAGGTCCCAGGTTCAATTCTGGTCAAGGGCATGTACCTTGGTTTTGGGCACATCCCCAGTAGGAGGTGTGCAGGAGGCAGCTGATTGATGTGTCTCTCTCATCGATGTTTCTAACTCTCTATCCCTCTCCCTTCCTCTCTGTAAAACATCAATAAAATATATATTTTTTTAAAAGATGTTAGCTTTTTCTCTAAGAGCAAGAACAAGACAAGAGCCCCTAACCCCACTTCTATTCAGCATAGTATTGGCAGTCCTTGCCACAGCAGACTTGAAAAAGAAATAAAAGGCATCCAAATCTAAAAGGAAGAAGTAAAACTCTCATTTTTTTGCAAATGACATGACACCATATCTAAAAATCCCTAAAGATTCCACACAAAAATAAACTACTAGAACTAATAAATGAATTCTGTAAAGTTGCAGGACACAGAATCAATATACAGAAATGTGTTGTGTTTCTATACACAAATAATGACCAATTAGAAGGAGAAATTAAGAAAACAATCCCATTTACAACTGCATCAAAGAGCATAAAATACATAGAAATAAACTTAACCAAAGAGGTGAAAGACCTGTACACTGAAAATGATGAGATATTGAAGGAAGAAATCGAAGAAGATACAAATAAATGAAAGGACATACCATGGTTTCAGGGCGTGTGCAGGAGGCGACCAACGGAGCCATCCAGCCAGGGCAAACAATATACTCTCAGTCAATCAGCGAGTCAAAGAAGGAATCACAAGGGAATTTAGAAAATACTTAAAGATGAATGGAAATACAAAATATAAAAACTTTTGGAAGCCACAAAAGCAGTGTTGAAAGGGAAATACAGCCCAGCCCCAGTGGCTCAGTGTTTGAGCATCGACCTATGAACCAGGAGGTCATGGCTCGATTACTAGTCAGGGCACATGCCCAGGGTTGTGGGCTCGATCCTGAGTAGGGGCCGTGCAGGAGGCAGCCGATCAATGATTGTTTCTCTCATCATTGATGTTTCTATTTCTTTCTCCCTCTCTGAAATCAATAAAAAAATATTTTTTAAAAGATGAAAATTTATAACTATAAACGCATTTAAAAAACAAGAAAGTTCTCAAATCAACTATCTAACTTTAAAACCCAAGGAACTAGAAAAAGAAGAACACACTAAATCCAAAGCAGAAGGAGGGAAGAAATAAAGAGCAGAAATCAGAGCAGAAATACACAAATAGAGACTAGAAAGACAGTAGAGAAAATCAATTAAATCAAAATGTAGTTCTTTGAAAAAATCAACAAAATTAACAAACCTTTAGGTAGATGGGCAGAGAGAGAGAGAGAGAGAGAGAGAGAGAGAGAGAAGACTCAACTTACTAGAATTAGAAATAAAAGTGGGGCAGGAGAACCAAGATGGCGGCATGAGGTATATACCTAAATGTGCAGCCTCCACAACTACATTATAAAAATACAACTATACAGATAAACGGCCATCCTCCAGAACCAAGGGAGGGGAAGCTCTACAACTAGAAGCCAAGAGAAGGAGTGCAGTGAGACTGAGCAGAAGCTCCTGGCGCCAAAACTGAGAGGTACAGATGTGCGTACGGAAGCGGAGGCGTGGGTGAAAGGGTGGCGGCGGCTGGGCCTGGGTCTGCAGCTTAGAAAAAGATTATAAACTCCGGGGTCGCAGTGAATGTCATGTGGGCTGTAGGGCAACGGGGCGGAAGACCAGTGGCGTTCTAGCAGTGCTGTTCACAGCGATCACTGACGCGGAGACTCAGGGGCATGCAGTCATGAGGGCGTGGAGGCGCCAAATCCGGGAGAAGCTGCGGAGTCCGTGGAGGGGCAGCCATTGTGGGTTGCTCCACCCCGGTGATTCTGAGAGCCTGCCCCACCCCACCTACAACTCCACCCAAGCTGTGTGCCTGCCTGCCTTCAGCATAACCTAAGGGTCTGCAGCTGGGACAGAACTCCAAAAGATCTAAACCCTAAACAATGAGGAGAAAGGCCTGCAGGTCATTTCCTCCCAGTGATACCTCCCAATGATAACTACAAGACTGTGCACCCAGCCTTCAAAGGAATACAACAAGAGTGTCCACCCCAGGTGATTGGGGAGGCTGAATCACTGGACCCTATAGGACACCTAGCACAGAAAGCCACTCTATCAACGAGCAGTCAAAACGTGGAGAGTAAGAAACAGGTCACAAACGACAGAAATGGAGGAACGCAAATGATTGGATATAGAGTTCAAAACCACGGTTATTAGGTTTTTCAAGAATTTTCTAGAGACTGCCGATAAATTTAGTGAGACCCTCAAGGATATGAAAAAGGACCAGCTAGAAATTAAGCATACACTGACTGAAATAAAGAATAATATACAGAGATCCAACAGCAGATGAGAGGATCGCAAGAAGCAAGTAAAAGATATGAAATATGAAGAAGCAAAACCCACCCAGCTGGAAAAGTCAAAAGAAAAAAGAATCAAAAAATATGAAGATAGTGTAAGGAGTCTCTGGGACAACTTCAAGCGTACCAACATCAGAATTATAGGGGTGCCAGAAGAAGAGAAAGAGCAAGATATTGAAAACCTATTTGAAGAAATAATGACAGAAAACTTCCTCCACCTGGTGAAAGAAATAGACTTCCAAGTCCAGGAAGAGCAGAGAATCCCAAACAAAAGGAACCCAAGAAGGACCACACCAAGACACATCATAATTAAAATGCCAAGGAGGGAATCTTAAAAGCTGCAAGAGAAAATCAGTTACTTACCTACAAGGGGACACCCATACGACTGTCAGCTGATTTCTCAACAGAGACTTTGCAGGCCAGAAGGGAGTGGCAAGAAATATTCAAAGTGATGAACAGCAAGAACCTACAACCAAGATTACTTTACCCAGAAAAGCTATCATTCAGAATTGAAGGTCAGATAAAGAGCTTCACAGACAAAAAAAAAAAAAAGCTAAAGGAGTTCATCATCACCAAAGCAGTATTATATGAAATGCT